>JAHZNE010006170.1:0-11313 GCA_027744055.1 Callyntrura sp. NNG-2020
CGGGGTTTATTTGAGCTACAGAATGTCAGTTTTGTCGACCCGCACTTTCTTCTAACCATTTTCTTCCATCCGGGATGCACAATTTTCCGGATTCTGGGATCCAGGATCCCTGGAATTTTCCAAAGCGGAGGATTTTTTTTTAATTTTTAGGGAAAAATTGACAAAACACGCAAAAAATAAAAAAAATCGGAAAAATGCTTGGTAATGTCAAAATTATTTGAGTCTTTGACCCACTATAGATCCCAGAAAACAGAATGTCAAAATTCCTATTAGTTCCAGAGAAATCGCCTCCTATTCATGGTGACCTTTGACCTGGTCTGGCGCCTTAACCCTTTGACCGATAAGCACCAAACTTGGTATTTGTGATAAGCATGAGTCAATGTATCAATCCACAAATTTGGAATTTGCTCACCGAAGAGCGCTGTTTCCAAACAATTCCTCATTTGTCCTTACAAGAATGTCTCCCAAAATATTGCACCTAAAATGCGCAAAATCAGCATATTTTATGTCATTTATGTCATAAGGACTTCTCAGTGTTGCGTTGCATTGTAGGATTGATGATTATGATTAGTATTGCGCGACTGCGAGTAAGTTGTTTCTTTGTTCGTTTCCTCCGTTTGTTATCAATTCACCCCTTTACTTTGACTACATCCTATGCTTCTTTTGAAGAATAAACATTGAAATTTTTCATAAGATAGGCCGCCAAGAGAAATACTCAACGTCAACAACACAATATTCCGCATAAAGCAAAAACAACAGATAGAGACGACCTTTTTTCTCTTGTTGTCTGCCGAATGGGTATGTATGATGTATGTCCGTTTTGTCCCACCTAAATTGTGCACATTTAGTTTCAGCAAATTCGTAATTTTGGAGTCAACGAATAATGGTGTAGCTATTTACGGTAGTAAACACAAACTAAGTATTCTATATTTTTGTGCTGTCCTATTGTAAACACGGATTGACTGAAGTTAGTTGTGTAATTAATCTTTTGTTTTTTAGAACGGTTGGTATTACATTAAATTATACTTATTATTGTCATTTCGATCAAATGAATACACATTATCACTCATAGGTATTATTTGAAAATGTATTGGCTGTCGTTCTTTGTTCATCGTTACAGGTGTCTGCTTTACCAACAACTGACTAACCTGCATTTGTAACCGAGCTATACACATGACCTACAACCTAGGATTGAGGATATTCAATATTTGAAATTAACGTTAACAGGGAGGTTTAAAGTGAAGAAACTAAACTGAAACAGAATAGAATAGGAGGTATCATGCCACCAATTATTCCTGTTGAATCTCAAAGACATGACGCTGAGGAAAACACACATGTTTCCCACCGTGTCTCCATATCGGATGCTGACACCCTCCTTACTGGTACATTGAGCCCTTTTTATAAGTCTGGAAAGGTTGCTCGCATGGATTGTGAAATTCCCTTCTTTCTTAGTAATGACGTGTTCAAAAATTTCCGAGCACCAGACTACTCATGGGGTAGTAAGCAATCCATGACATTACTTTTGAGCATCCCAGACGCAACTTATGCACCAATACCTGAGCGGATTGAGAAAGATTCTCCTTCAACCAATCCGAAAATGTAAACTTGACGCCATCAAAGCAACATCAATTTATTGTGTATTGCATAATTTATATAAGCAATGTAACCTTCGTGCCTCATGTTTCATAAACGCTTTATTCAAAATTTAACAGCAGTAACAAAGTAGATTACAGCATTGGTGGATGCCCCTTGGAATGCCCTTTTGATCTAAACGAGGACTTTAACGAGGCATTAGTGTTCGACAATATACCCACTGTGTTTAATGTTCTTCGTATTCCTTCAAATTACTCTCCATTGCAGTTAAATGACGGCAGGTAAATTAGCACATATTTTCATACTACAATGTATAAATTCAGCTTATAGCTTTGCATATACATATATACTTAAAATTTTATTTGGTTAGATGGGCAATCCGGCAAGCAATCAGTCAGCATAAGCCGTTCGTCCAGGATTTGAATTTAATGTGTAACACATCGGAAGTGCAAGTGGATTCCACTCCGATACTTGCGCTTGTTGATTGTTCTGATCAAGACGGATATTTGACTCTAACTGGTATTGAAAGAATGTCTAATGCACTAAATGTACGTGTTATGGGAAGATTTGGACCTCAAAGCGAGAATTTGGATATACAGACCTTCAAGGCTTACCATAGTATGAATGTATTTACATTTGACGTAGGTGCATAAATTATGAACCTTATCATTCCATTTTCCATTAATTTATGTTGAATTAAATATAGTATATATTAGAAGTTTTGTATCAATTTAGAATCGGCCAATGACGTCTGTTGCTCATGCCGTTTTCGAGAAACTTCATGGTGAATATCCATCGAAAGGAAATGTGTACTTGGAGTTTATGTTTAAAGAACCGATTAACATTTTTGAACTTCCTCCAGAAGATTCTCAAAGCAAACTTGTAAGCAATGGATAATGATTATACCCATTAAAAATTAAAGGTATAATATCTATATTTCGTTGTTTATATTGTGTATTGCTATATAATCTCTTTATTCCTTTTCTTTTTAGGCCATTCGTCCTTTACCGGGGGATGCAAACCCTTCCATGAAAGCATTATGGGATGAAATAGAGGATCTAGAGAGATGGATTAATATACTTCCCTCGTGTTCAGGAGAAATTGGGACTGCTGATGTTACAAGTTTTCTCAATTCCACAATGCACGACATAGGGGATAATAAAATGACTCAGACTGTCAATGCAGTTCACGATTTATTAGCAAAGGAACCTGCTGTAGATATTCATACTGCGTCATCTATAGATTGTGGATATTTACATTTGATGTGGATGTGGATAGATTTTTCGGATTCTCTCGATCTGGTACTGCAACGAGTTGTCAGAGAGGAAAGAGCGGACTGTGATTTTACGGACAGATTATGGTCCATTGTTCGTAGTAAGTTAAAAACTTACAAAAACATTATCACAGTATGTCAGTCAGTAAATGGGCATACAGAATGTGAATATATATGTAATGTAATATTATAGAGTGTGAAAATGTCGAGGAGCTTCAAGAATGCCTCCAATTAGTTTTTCAATCCGTTGCAAATAAAATGTACAGACCTTATGTAAGTAGTTATAATATAACACCAGTTAGTTATCACTGCTGATTTAATTAATTATGTGGAATTATTTTTTTTCACAGCTTTTGTTAACCAATGCGACAGAAATGGCTAAGAACCTCACAATGGTAATGAAAGGGGAAATGGGAAGCTTACTTCAAATGCGTCAACATGATGTAATGGTCAAGGTTCTGATTGAATGTGGTCTTCAGAAACTGTTCAAAGATTACAACTTTGCTCTTGCCAGTACTTTAAATTACTACAAAAATCATATTCTTATGCTTTGGTGTATTATTGAGCGAAGTATGATATCATTTGACTTCTTTTCTTGCGTTTAGTGAGCCACCTCGTTCAACGCGGGGAAGTGGATCATTTCTCCCCATCAAGAGACGTTTTTGCCTCTCTGAACAATTTAAAAAGACTTCACTGTATATTGGAAGTCATGTGCCTTACCAAGGAACGTCTTACGCTTTCTGTTGGCATCCAAGAAGGACATGTAAAGAAAATGCTGAGTCGATTTTCAGAACAGCAGAACATGCCATTCGCATGGAATGATATCTATCACTTTGATGTATTACCTAATGACATTCGAAGGGCCATGTCTGGGCTTCATCCATTTTACTACAAGATCCAAATGGAATCAAAAACTTTGCTTAAATGGTGTACCACATCTGTTGTTGTATCTACGGAACGTTATATCCATCACAAGAAAACTCCTACTGATGATATTCACTCACGACTTTATTACGTTTACGTAATATGTCAAAGTGGCAGATTGAAAAAATAAAGGTTGTACAATGTACAAAATAATAGTAAAGTACTTGCAGAGTAAATTTAATCATTTTGTATTATCGTTAGATACAGTGATATGCACGCGAGTGAGAGTGAGATACTATGTACCTATATGTATAGCCGTTATAATACCAACAACAATGTTTTCATGTACCAAGTCTTTAACGTAATGTGTCATTTATCTTTAAAATAAAATTTTACTTAAGTATGTACAAAACAATGCTCCTACCAATTACATGTGTACAATGTATTTATCTCATGTAGGTAATATATGAAGTTTATTATTTATTTTTAAATATTCGAGTTCCATAGCTGAGAGAACAAGGGCTTAATATTGTTACTGGTCTGCTTGAAAAAGTGTAGAAAAATTCTGTTGTAACAATAATCTTTTACATTATACTTTATGCATCTATGTCGCAGCTATCGAATATCCAGTTGATCTTATATAGGTAGACCTAAGCGTCAATGCACAACGGCTTTCCTCGAGTCAATAGCAATAGGTGTGGATATAGTAGTCGATGTGCTTTTCATTTTCTGTTCAAATCCTGTTGTATCATTCTGCTGAAGTCATTAGTCAACATCATTATTACCACCATACGAGTGCGAGTGTGGCTGGGTAAATACACCTTTTATGATGGATATAAATTCGTGTCAGCATTTCCGGTTTTAATTACCATTATTTATGAGTTCCATAAAAATTCTCCTCTCTATGTAGAGATTCTTGAAAGCTTTCTGTTATTATTTTTCGTTTTTCGCTTTGACAAAAATGAGTGTTACTTATCTCCCTGTAGAAAAAGTTGTTTATATCTAGCTGACACATTACATGCCATGTTATTTTCTTTTTTGAAGGTAAGATTTCATATTTAGTCTGCACCGTTTTTGTCGTATTTCACTTTAGATTTTTAATCGACAGGATATTCAAGTAATGAATTACTTATTCCATTGCCAGCATGGGTAAAAGATGAAAGTAGAGAAGTAGAGTAACAAGTTAAAGTGCTCCTCGCGGAAGTTTAGCATAATTGCTACTTGAAAGAAGCACAAAATTTGCTTTATTAGTGTATAAATTTATTTAACTAGTGGATCGTAACTTTACAGACAATAAGTTAAAGCCTTCTTAAAGTCAGATTGTGCATTGTTGTCGAGGAAGCCCTAAAAGGACGTTCGTATTTCATTTCTATACTAAGTCAACTTTTTACCGTCATCCTGTTGTCTGTACATAATCATTAAAAGATGGCTTTTCCACTTCTCATTTTCCCCCTGTTGTTACCTGGAGAGCTAATATTAGGTCTTTTTGCACCCCACCCAGCATGCGGAATTGTGATTAAACCTTTAGCTCTTCCCTCAAGCAACAATAGGGAACATGGAGATCAAGGGGTGCGAACAATAACGGGCCCGGGTGCCAGTTCCAGCAATTGGTCACCATCCTCGTCCGCTGCAGTTTCATCTTTTAACTGGAATTATTTTTTAAACCGAGAATGCCAAAGCGACAACGACTGCTATCCTTCAATAACAATCTTATTTTGCTTCAGCCACAGGTGCCGATGTACCACAGAAATGACCGCATATATTAACCGGCAGCACTACAACTACAACATGGAGTGGAGTGAATACAATGCACAGTGCATTTCTCGAAAAGGTTCAATTTGCACGTTGGAACAAAATTGGTATTTACCGGGAAGTTTCAGAATGGGCTGTGTTCCAGGCCACGAATGTGTGAACATTTTACATCATTTGGTAAAGAAGACTACTGATGTGCAAGGCCCTTCAGCATATGGCTCTGCGTTTTCCGTTGATCAGTTGAAATATCAGAATCCCCCTGCAAGCTATCATCACCATAAACAGTATTTTGGATCTAGTGTAACCAATCCAAATAACGCCGCCCCTGCTACTGATGCTGATGACGACGGAAACTTTGGACAAGAGATTGCCAGTTCTTCAGTGGCGACAGATCCTAAAGCTATTATATGGGGAATTTGCATCCCCATTATCACTAATATTCCTACAATGGGAGTGGAACCTATTGTCAGTAGTTCTGGTATCACGGTTGATAGTTCCAGTAGTGGCACTAACTCAGTTGGTTTCAAAAATAGGTTATCGATAGTATTGTCGTACTTCACACTGGTTTTATCTTTATTGGCATGTTCCAGTTAGATTAAGATATCTTACATAACATACCTCAATTTTAATGTTATACAATCCGATACAAACAGTATGTGTTGTGCTTATTTTCGGGGTTCTTTAAAATTAATTTTCATTTCACATCTTCATTATATATTGACTGGTTAGTGTTACATAATTTCTGTCAAGTTAATTAGTACAACTGGTACAGTTTAATGGTTTAAATAATTTATTGCAATAGTTATTTTAAAAGTTACGAAAAGCTAAGTTTTACCATGTGGGCTGATACTGTTGCTCTAATTCTTTTCTTATGTGCCGTCACTGTTCGTGCCCATTTAATGATGGAAGATTCGGTTGACGACGTTACTATGAAATTAAGCAACACCAGCTCACACATCAGCTTGAAAGCGGCAATACTTGAGAAAGAGAACCTGAAGCGGGCTTTAAAAGCATCCAGTACGTTACCATGGCCAGGAATATTTTGTTGTATTTACGAGGACTGTGCCTTTGACGTAACCACTATGATTTGCGCAACTAATACTTGTCAATGCCCCAGAAACTTTGATTTCGGAGGTGGAATTAAAGTAGATACTGAATGGAATAATGAGGTAGCTAGATGCCAAGGTCGATTGGGATCATCTTGTGATTTGGTATCGACAGAAGCGGAAATGAAAAAAAATGTCAAGGGAGAAATTGTATATAGAAGAAGAGATATAGTTGAATGCGTACCAGGGGCGTTGTGCGAACAAATGGAAGGATTGCCTCAGGGAATGGGCCATTGCGTTAAAACTAATCACTAATCACACATAATGTACGGACAAGCTTAATATTTAAAAGTGAAAACGTGTTCTCCTATTTATTTGTGAGCAATTCATAGTAAAATCATCAGAGTGATTAAAATTGAATCATTGTATTAATTATTAAATTAGTTTGTAAGTGTAATTGTGATTCTGTATGAAAATATAATTGCGTTAGCATATTTCTTTAAAGTATTCAATTTGCAGATCTAAGTTTAATGAACCTATTAATTTATTTTCACTGTCATTCCTTTCTCTGTGAATATTTAACCCTGTTTTTAAACGTATGCTATCTTAAAGGGTGAACAAATAAAAACCTCTAGTTAGTACCATAAAATGGAAAATTAAATTGCCAACCAATGAACAGTGTTTCCTGTATTTTTTTTTAAATTTACGGCCGAATGCTATAATCACGAGACGAATCACCCTTTCCCTGGTTTCTATAGTTAGAAGGAAGTTTCAAATATGAGGTTCTATAATTTCTTCTTAGTGAAGTTGCAAATGTCATTCCACAATATTTGAAACCTCCGTCTAACTTTACAGAAACTATGAAAAGTGAGAATACAGCATTCGGCCGTTAGTCTTTGTATAACACTGAAATGTAACGGTTACAAAAAACGATTCTGGCTTGATACTTGAAATTTTTTAAAACAAAAACTGTTTTTTATGAAATACATATGCAGTCGGTTACCGAGAATTCAGTTAAATGATTTTCTGATTTCGTCATGATTTCAAGATGCCGGAACATGAAACGACCTTTATCGCATTGGGTTTCCATTACGTGTTCTTTTGTATTATAGCTTTCTCATTATATCTATCATCAACGCTTGCGTTTCGTTTTCATTCATCGTTAATTCATTGAGAAAATGCGTTGAATTGTTTTCAGTTATGCTGGTCACCGTAGTACCGAAACGTCATGCCGCATGTATTCATTTGTTATCAAAAATTGAAAAGGCTGACCTCACGCTCATTCGTTTCATCGTCAATTCGAATGTATCTCGTCAAGCACGAAAAGGGGGCTTTTCCCAAACGATAAAATCGCCGCTGACAAGAAACTCCAGACAATTGAAATATGAAGACTATAATAGTGGTTTGCCGTAATAATTGTAACAGAGTATTGCTGACTAACTGCACGCATTCGTTTTTTGAATACAACATGCGACTTTGTATCACGCCACGCCATATAATGTCTCATTTAACAAATTACATACAAACTAGAACAAGAGCATGAGAAAGGGCTGAGTTGAAAGAACTTGACAATTGCACTGCTATGCTATACATTTTCTTTTGCTATTTGCTTACAAAATGAGAAATGGATAATGACGTGAGGTATATTTAATACCACTGCAGACGCTGCTGCAGCAGGTTTTATTAGGAATTGATTCTGAAATTGAAACGATAATCAACCGATTTTTTAATAAAATTCATATTTTATAGCAAAGTTTACTCCATAACTTTAGTTCCAAGCCTAATGGTAGAGAGACCTTTATTAAAATCAAAAACTGATCAAAATAAAAAACGCAATATGCGAAAAAAGTTAATTTTGACCATAGAAATATAATAAATATAGATAGGAAAAGAGGCATGTTTGCAATGGTGATTCGTGTGATTGTTTATTCCAATTTACCTATACCGTTTTCTCTTAACAACTGGTCTTTCAACAGTTGACAGTGTTTCAGTGGTAATTGGGCTAATTCAGCTTTTTTAAAGATAATTCCTTCATCGTTATCGTTTGATCAGTTTTCTAAATGAAAATGTACTGATTCTGAATTCGTATGGTTACACTGGTACGGGTTCAGTGGAAAAATAAATCACACTAGTATCGACTCTATTTCCTCTAAGATTTTGACATGTCAATTTGGCTGTAGATGTTAGATTATTATCACTGTGGTTGACTCCTTGGTGATCCTTCGGGAGTCAAAACTTCAAATTGTTAAATGAAAACTCGACAACTATGGATGAATATTTGCGCACATATGTATAACACCCTTACGGCCAGAAGGTGCCAAAATTGAAACAAATTATGTCTAAAAAGAAAGAATTTTCTGAGTTGATTCCTATGCAGTATGGAAAAGTATGAACTTGTGGAAGTGTGTCAAAGCACAGCAATGCTTCAGAATGCTCAAAAGTTTTTTTATTATCAATTATCATCATACATGTAAGTTAACTAACTGCTATGAAACTTGTTGAAACACTTTTCAAGGTTAAATAATTAAAATTTTAAAATGGATTTACAAAATAAGACCAATTCCTTTGGCTTCCATTGCAGCAATAGAATCTTCTTCCTTTTCGTCAGCGTTTTTCTTCTTAATCGCTGCGCTATTGTTTCGCTGTTTTTTAAGTTCACCAATGCTCTCTTCGGAAGAGTGCTCCCGTTTGCTGCGACGTATCTTAAATCCTCTTTCAATTTCCTCCATATTGACATGCAACTCTGGTCTTGCCTCGTCCCAAGGTCCCAGAATATTTACTTTGTACTGCACGTAGCAAATGTACAAAATCGGTGATAGTACGACAACCGATAGGAGAAAGACCGCAATCATAACTAAACTACCAATAGACACGGTATATCCAGCAATTATCACAATCACAATCAGAGCTATAGTTACGGTTGTCGTCCACCGGTGAAACCGTGACTGAATTTGTATACTCCATTGAGGGTAGCAGATAAAACTCATTACCCCGAATGACATCAAAGCCAAACATGCTCTATCCGTTTCTAGCCTAGAGGCTAAACAAATCAGCGAAAATATTGCAGAGTTCATTGACAACGCTGTGGATACCAATAACACCCTCAAACCGTAGTCATTGGAAAGAAGATGAACGACAAACATAACAACACATACCGCGTACACTGTCCGCGTATCTACTGATTGGGTGACAGTACGGAGAATCGGAACAAGAAGATAGGAGAATCCACTGCAACACAGGAATACCATACAGTCAGACCAAATGGAGCCTAGTTTTTGGGTAAAAATGGTTGCATTCGAAACTAGACGAAACGACGGTAGGACAACATGGTTATCAATGAAGATAAGCCACTGACACCATTGTAAAATCCCATAACCAAGTAGCATACAAAAAAATGACAATCCACATACTGCTTCCGGTGACACCTTCTCGTGCTTTAAATGGTAGTACATTATAAAGTAAAGGATGCAAGGACATATCCGCAGAGCGACACGAGTGGTTGCTGAAATTGCTGTGGTAATGGTGTAGTAATTAAGGTTGGTGTTAAGTTGCATGGAGCATAAAAAATCGGGATCAGTGTAATTATCATTAAACTCGTTTCTTTTATACAGAGTTCGAAAATGACAATTATCCATGTCATCTATCGCTTTTGTGATGGGCTTCTTTATATCTATGTCCAGTTTCTCCCGGATTCGTATAGCCAACAAAACAATCCATTGTAGCAGTTTAAAGCTAGAAAAAGGTGCAAAGATTAAAGAAAAATTAAAATTATTAAATTATATAGTATTTTTTCAGTTGTCAAATTATTTCGTTGTGGTAATCGTGGAATCAATCATCGTACCGATGTAATTTCCAAAATACTTGAACCAGATAGTCATCAAATTCAATATTAGAGTGAGGCTCCTCCTCATGCTTTATTTTCTTCATATTAACTGCTAACAACACTTTACTAAATAACAATTTAACACAAACTTTGATCTTAATTTGTAAAACAAATTACGAAACAAACAATTAAAAACTATGTATGAAATAAAAATAGCTCTCAATTTGTTGCTGGTATTTACTATTTATTATAATAAATTATACATGAAGTATGAATATGGACACATGTCATATAAAACATTTATTTCAAATTTTAAACGGTATAATTTTCATAATTGTATGATTGATTATATGACAACAATGACAAGTGAGTATATGAGTGAAAATGAATACGAATTTTTCCTTTCATTTGAATGACCTGCGATGTGAAACATAATACAGCCAAGGCCAAGAGTTCCCAGGTGGCGTACAACATATGGTTGCTATGGCAATGCTACCGTCGTGATGTGGTGAACATTTGTGCTGTTTCGATAATCGCATGTCCTGTCACTTCCTTGATTCCTTCTCCTTCCCTTGGATAACCCGGAATTTATTTCAGATTTTAAAGAAAAAGCAACCAAGAAAAGCCTTTAATTTTCATAAAAGATGGCTTCAATAGATTACCATGTTCAGAAGCTATAAGTCTAGTAGTTATCCTTTTCCTCGTTTGCTCGTCCTGGTTGGTTGGTACCATTAAGCGGCGAGGAATTCGTCAAACTATTGGTGAAACTGAACGATTTGCCTTACTTCACATTTTCTTTAGGTTTGACCAAGGCTTTTACACATAAGCTTAATTTCCATTGTAACTACTACAGGTTATTCGGTACTTTTTCAGTCTCAAAAATTGAGAGGCGAAGAATCCCTCCCCGCGGCAAACAATCATAAAAATCCTCAGCCAACAATTCTAATCTACGCACTACATTC
>JAHZNE010006171.1:0-14391 GCA_027744055.1 Callyntrura sp. NNG-2020
AAGTAACTTGTACGAAACTCACACTGACGCTTTTCCTGTTGGTTCTATAATACGGCTCACCGCTAGAGGGATGCTCCCGTGTACACGGTCTTCTTACAAAGACCCTTATAACGACTCCAACTTTTTAATATCAATGTCTCCTTCCTGAGTACAAAAAAAAACTATTTTTTACTTGGTACCGTATTTATATAGTATTATTTTGTTAGCAAATCTACAGATTTTGTACAGCATAATACTTTGTCATGTATTCTTATGCTTCCTCCAACCCGGCTAGCAACAGCTTTAATAACAATTAACTAACGGAAAGTGTACTGTTGCGAATAAGTTTCCCTCTGGCAGTCTATGATACGATTATACGTATGTGCGCGTCTTTCTTAAAAATGCTCCCCTAATGTATATTACTTTCTTTTTTAATACCAAATTCAACAAAACAACCACTCAGAAATATTCTGCAGGAAAACTCGTAACGACTCTTTCTTTAAGCCCTACAAATTCTTCCTTGATAACTTTTGATTGTAAATAATACCGTAAACTTATCGTCTGAGGAATAAACCACACTTTTTTTCATGACAAAACTCGTTCCAGCGACATTCCCCTAATGTAATCTCAAAACGAACGACATGATAAATAAGTTACTATTACTAAACTCGATGCGATGTTGCAACAGAAATTTTCCCCACAGTATTTAATAGTCATAATGCGTATGTCATAGTCGTGGATCGATGCCTGTGACATGTCATCATAAGTTTTTGTGCTTCTACCACCACCGCATTTTCCATGAAACTACCTGAATACAGCCGAGAGGAAAATTCAGGCAAAAATAGTCCGTGATAATCTACAGGTTAAAAGCTTGATTAGTTGATCAAGTGACGTCCTTCGTTGTTAAGTACACGTATTAGGTATCTACATATACCTTCATACAACCCATTATAGAAAAGTAACCGCAGCGACAACACGAAATTATGCTTTTACCACCTGTGTTTAACCATCCAATTTCACTCCACCAATAGTTTGTTCTTTTTTCTCGCGGTAGTAGCCCCAGAGCCGTGTTCACACACCCAAAGCGATCTTAATCAAAATAGCTATTATGACTTAGTGGTTTGTGGTTGATCACCCTTCCATCCTTTATGGTGGAACGGAACATAATTCGAGGGGGGAAAAACTTCGATGATATTGATGTAAAACAGTAGCTTTTTCTCCGAGACAGGGATAATAAGAAAGATGACACTTAGCATTACAACAGCTATGCTGCCTCCCCAACTAAGATGGCTGAAGGCTTGGCGAATCCATTACCATTATTAGATAAGAGAAAGGTACACATTGAAACGACGACGAGAAAAACCTTGCTTATGCTTGTGTGCATGCTGGGATGATGTGTGCAATGACGCGTGTATACTTAAGACTTGAATAAAGAAAGAAAACGTTCCCTACAGTTTGGAAAAGAAAAGGAGCTAAAAATTCTTGGTAATTGTAAATGCTTCCCATTCATTTCAAAACTTGGAGACTTTTTCCTTCCTCTCGTTTCATATCTCACATCATCCTCGAATAGTATGTGTGGTAGTGGTGTTGGGGAGCAAAGCCTTGCCAAAAGGCATATTATTTGGAGGTTGAAATGAACAATAAAAACATGCCATTTTCTCCTTTGGAGTTTTCACCCTTTGTAAGATTTTTCGCTGGCTTTTTACGACATTAAATGTATTGTGGAAAACTCATAGGAGAAAAGAATGAAATAAATCACAATTTCTAGGGAATATTATTGGCAGAAATGGTCCACTACCGTGTATATGTATGGTGGTGGTTGTAGTGTGCTGCTCTACTTATTACCAACAAATGCCAGCAACTGTGTGCATGTACCCATACTCCTTTTGTGAAACTTTCTGCTGTTCTCCCGGTTGTGAGGAGTTTACTTTTAATGTATAACACAAAAAGTTAAGTAGACAAACATGGAGGAAGAGAAAGAAAGGTAAAGGCGCAGCCATGCTATTGAATTATTCAGACACTGACTTAACTGAATATATTTGGATACTGTATTCGGAAATGTACGTAATACAAAGACCACGACAAAGCTTTATTCAATAGTTGTCGGAGTTGCTCCGTTTACAGTGGTGGTGTACCATTTCATAATGATATTTTACTACTCACCGAAAAAAAATTGGGAAAGTCACTTCTCCAGTGATTGTCTTTTTTTCCTGGGCGAAGTGTGTGCAAGCAAATTAGGCAGTCAACCGAGTAATTTCTGATTTCATGCTGGCGTAACTTTAAATGCAAACGTGGATTGGTATGATTATTAATTATTACCGTTGTTTTCAAACATGGATATAAACATGTGAAAACTTGTATGTTAATGTCTGCCGGCAAAACAACATTATCATACAGTATCTTGTGGACCTCTCCAATTTTTCGTATAGTATCCCAGCCATTAAGAAACTTTCACCAATGCTCTCGAAATAATAACTGGCTTCCTGTAATTGTACACATCGTAGGAGAGAAAGTTATAATGCAGTTATGAAGGACATTGACAACGCTCGACATTTCTAAAAGACAATTTTTATGAGAAACGGCACTTTTTGCTATTGTATGTCTTACCTACGTATTAACGTATTATTTTAGCACAATAAAAATATTTCCCCTGGTGTGATAGTCGCTCCCGCATTGTCTTCGTGTAGGCAGTCCGTAAATTTACATTACCGTTCTGTGTACTCGTAAATATCTAGGCCATGGGAAAGTTAACTGGAGGATTCCTCCACCCATGTTCGTATATATCGGAAAGGTATGAATTCGTAAACAGATTGTGTTGATTATTCACCATTTTCATCCACAATTTATGCAAAGTTTTGTTCTTACGTTGCACGGATGCTTCGAAATACCGGTGTCATTGCAAAACAGCAACAACGAAATGGAAATCAGCGTATTATTATAAGGAGTGGGAGCATGAGAAAAGGAACACAAAACCTGGGCGTACACGCGTGCTTTCGAGAGTATTTAAACCACAATATTGTATCACTTCATATTCCCAAACACTACAAAATAATAATACAAATAATAATAAAGCAACCAAATGTTTATTATTTTCAAGTTCCACGAAATTCCCAAAGTAGGAAGAAGCCCAGTGGAGGGAAAACAGGTGACTCGTTCTGTTCCAAGCAAGAAAGCAGCAGGCAACATGAGACCTGTATTGAGTCTGTGTTACATCACGGGAAAAGGTGGCAGAGGAACGTCTAAGCCAGTAAAAGGTTTTTTTCACCATTCTCCAGTAGAAAAGCATTGCTAAAACGAAACGATTCTCTAATTTAATCTTGACATGAACATAAATGCATACAAAATGTATCATTATGCTGGTTTATATATTTGCTGTGTTACATTTTCTTTCTTGTTTCCTCCATTCCACCTTCCTCTATTTAGTTAATGTGTACGTCCGCGTATCTATGTGTATAACCCAGGAACTCTCTCTCTCTCTCTAGCTACCTGCAGTGTTCTCCCGTAAATCCTGCAAATCCATTTTCAGCAGATCCTTACCGTATAGTGAATAGTGAAATTCACAATCCGGCAGAAGACAAACTTAAGAACAAGAGACAGCAATGCTACATCCATTTACAGCTTCCACTTTCACCTCATGTCTTTATCTGACACACATCCCATACACCAGCTTTAGCCTTTCTCTTTACCTTTCGTACGCTGAGTAAATGTTACGGGAAAATGGGGAAAGTTGCATTGACTACCGGAGAACCACGTTTAAAATGAAGTCACAACCCCCAAATAAAAGAATCCTGATGCCATGAACTAATTCCAGTGCAGGATCATTTAATCATTGGTAAAATAACGAGTTTTTAGGTTTACATACCACCATGGTCATCGTTCAGTTTCATGAAGTAGTGCCCTGTGCGTGTGAGACCGCTTAAAAGACACAGGAAACATTTGGGGAACACTCTTCTGTAATCAAAGGTTCAGCTACCGAGGAAGGTAAAAGTAAAGCACTGGGAAGCGCTGTTGTTGGAAGGAAAAAAGATGGGCACATATACATAGGTAACACGTGTAGTGTCAAGTTGTAGTAATAAAAATCCGTCGGTGGAAGCGGAGCAATGAGTACCATAGGTTTATGACAACTTTTATTACTGTATTAATTCACATTTTATCTGTGTAATAAATCCCATCTAATCGTTTCACTTGTCATAAAAGCTTTTCACTTTTCGCGATGACAATCAATTCAAGGTACAATAGTATAGGTTTCTCCGATGACGGTAAGGCACCTTCCAATGATGTATGCATATGCATGTATGTATGTATGTATGCAGCTCTACTGGAGTAAGAAGGGGAGCTGCTACAAGAAAATCTTACCGTGTCGTCCCAAGATGCTCCCGTTTCCGGTCGTTTAATCTGTATTAAAGAGGCTATGTACAAGATGGACGGATTTTTGGTGTTTTGTTTACACAATCCGGGTTTTATCCACTACATTGGAGTAGAAGAGCTGTCTCGTGGGCGACTGCCACGTTACATTGTTTTTTCGTATTAAAAACGGCATTTTCTGAAGCGTGTGCCTATATTAAAAGCGACTTATAAAGCAATTTTTACAGCCATGTAGAAAAGAGTCTCTTACCTTCCACGATGGCAGCGTTATGCCTTGAGTTGAGTCCCCAGAGAGATTCGCTGTGGTACTGGTAGAGCCATAGTTTTGGGTATGGCCACTTAAAATCTTTTGAGCGTAGGAGCTCCCGGCCTGATATGCTGAGCAGCTGAGCTTCATCTTTTCGCCCCCTGTGAAAACAACAGCCCGAAACGTTTAAAACTTCAACAACATACACAAAATACATATACTTATATCAGCGTGAAAATAACCAAGCGATGATTGACTGCAGCTAAAAACTAATTCTCGAGATGGAGTGTTTTTAGGTACATCACTACTACTACTACTACTAATAATGTAATGCAGTACGCAATTTGAGTGTCATTTGAGTTTCTACCAAGCAAATGTTACATGCGGCGAATTTCAACATTTCAGAAAAATTGCCCCAATGCTGCTTTTAGTCGTAGTTCGTAGTCGGAGCTTAAGCTTCGTTTCCTCCATTGTTGAAACACAAAGCAGTCACACAACAGATTCAGTCTGCCGTATTTTGTCGTCAAGTAAACGAAAAAAAGGAGATGTGATCGGAATCATCTCCCATAAAATTTTTCCTCGATAGACAGTTTTTTTCTGGTGAAACGAAAAAAAACACAACTCTCCTCTCCAGAGAGGACTCCAAACTGCGAAGTTGCTACCCTACTAAATCTGCAAGGACAGCAAGAGGTAATAATAATAGAAACGTAAATAAATACGTGAATAAATAAGGTAATATCATAAATGTTGATCTGTTTGCAGCCAGAGAGATAGGTACACACAATAACCTCTGTGTGAAATAAACTTTCTGCTGTCATGAGTCGAATACAGAGAATCTGACGCGATGCTAACATTTCTCCAAACAAAAATACAGATGATCCCCGGCCCTTTCAAAAATACATGATGATTTTTAAAACGTGGCCGGGTAATTTACCGAAACGTGAGACGAATTAATAGAACTTTCCGGTAACTTCCCAGAATAAACAACGTGTACCTACCTACATACATCGCCGTTTTACACAGTTGCGAAAGAATTTTTTGTACGAAATGATGCGAAATCGTTAATATCACTGCATTGTCATTCTCACCAGAAGCGTCGCACAGTTTCATGATTGAAACGCTCATTATTATTATTATTATCATCATCATCATGATCGTCAGCACCACCATCATCAGCCGAGTTACGAAACAAAGTAGGTATGTAGTACAGAGTGCAGATACACGTACACGTCAGAAACGCCGTATGCATTTCCCTCCTCTGTTGTCAAATGTATGAAGAGCTTACCCTCCTCGGCCTCCATTTTGTACGTACGGCATTCCGTATTTGTTGGAGAGATCAGTACCTGCTCGCTATATAAATTTTGTTTTCGTCACTATTTTTCCGACAATAGGTACATGCCCCCACACGGTCGATTTTACCAGAATAGCTAATTGCACACTTATCACAGAACTACAAACTGCTGTTTCCTGCGGTGAATACAAATAGTTGGAAATCAGGAATGCTCCCGATAGCACACATTGTATCCGGGATGTTTATGTGCGTTGGGAGGGAAATACAAATGCTTCCATGTGCCCGTTACCTCTATCACTTTCTATCCTTTTTTAGGCATATACGAGCTGGTGCATTGAGCAGCTAATTACGATGGGGATATGCAGTATTTTTGAAAAAGCTCGATTACTATTTACGATTCCGGCATGAAATGTTTTTTCCCTGAGAGAAATGGCCACGTTGTATTTGTAGCGTTGACGCAGTCGTCCCCACACATCTTTCCACTTTGGAGCTAGCCTATAAGCAGTCAATTGATTTAAACGTATTACAACAGGATAAATGGTTCTGCCTTCAAAGAGACCAAAAAGCCATGACCAAAGAATGGCCAACTTTCTACCCAACCTAACAGTTTTGTTTGAACTTATTTTTTTGTTAGCTCCCACTACTGCTACTCTCACGGAAGCGGAGAAATAACAGACTTTGCTTTGTATAGTTGTCTCATATCTCATTTAACCACAAAGATATTCCCCAGGGTTACTGGAACCGGTTACCAAAATGTTTGTTTATCCCCCACTGACAGAAAAGGCTATTTTCCGAGCACTAGGCGTAGTCCAACAAAGATATGGACTGCGGAAACGCATAAATAAAAAATTATGTTTTGCATACATTTTTTCACTATCTTTCTTTATTTTCCCCGTCGCTCCCTCCCTCCATCACACGTTTTTCTGGTCTTAAACCCCATTTCTTTTTTCCCAAGTATTATTCACAATTCTATAGAGTGTATGTTTTTGAAGAGAGAGAATAGAGCACAATGACGAGAGTTTTTCTTTCACAACGTCGTCATCATCATCCTCCATTAAACAGTCACAGAAGCCTCTTTAAGGGCGAAGAAAAAAACCACTTTCCCCAGTGTACTACAGTACATAGCCAGAGCAGTCAAGAACATCTGTACAACTGTGAAGGAACAGAGAGCTGCCTTAAAAGACTACCTCATTCTATTGTTGTAGTTATGTATCTGTACTAGCTATAATTTTTTTACTGCAGCAATCAGATATAATTTTGGATGGGTGTTCATGCAAGTTATGCGCTGTAATTCTGTGTAGCGTGTGCTACTACTGTAACTATTGCCGCTACTCCGCCGTCCAAAATGGATAACAAAGAGTGTACATGGCTTCTCGCTTTTTTAAAGGCCCGTTTGCTTATTATACCCACTGAATGGGGTTTACGCACATCTTTCAATGTACAGAACACACATCCACAGACAGACGTCCGTAATATGTATATTTGTTCATATCATACATTTCATTTCTGAGTTCCAGTTTGAGGTGGTTAATCCCTTTTCTGTCTACTCGTCTTCGGAGGATGCTTATTTTCTACTTTCACTTTTCAATTTCATTCTTATCATCGTCGTCCCTTTTTCTAAATCTAGATTCACTACAAAAAAAATCCACAACTGGGATCTAGGGAAACGAGCTTTTTCCGTATAACATCAACAGAACATGAAGCTCATAAGAAGAAAAGAAAAAAGAAAAGAAGCACGGCCCTCTCTGTCTTTATATATGTGTGACGGTTGTGTAGCGTATGACTTTTTTTCTGTGCTGTCCTTTATACACATTATTGGCTTTACTTGGTGTATATTTATAGCTTGATGTGTAGTGGAACAAGACGAAGGCAGCCGCGCAGTCCCTCAGATAAAGATGTTTTAAGCCGCGAAAAAGTAAAATGATATGGGAAATAGGGGATGAGTAGTTTCTCTAAAAAAACAGATCGCTGTGTGATTTGCTTGTTAACGTGCTCAGCTGGTTTTCCATGGTGATTCGCGATGAACCTTCACATTATTATTATATTTATGCTTTTTTTGTAAAATACGAAATCCTCTTGTCTGACATTCACTAGATTTTCGTTTATCGCATGGAGCGTAATACTTATTACTTTACAGGAATACACATAGGGAAAGTTGAAAGTAGATCTAGTCTGCAACAAACGGAGAGATATACATAGTTTGTCTTCTTTCACTAGGTCGTCGTATTATTTTGTTGTCCTCGCAATGAGTAATGTTGGAAGGGTACCCCCATTCTTGTACACCAAGTGTATGCATGTGTGGTGATGTGATGATGATGCAGAAGAATGAGAGCAAAAGACGACTGCAGGGAATATATAATATTTTTGCTGGTTGTGGAAAGAAAAATGTTCATGTGAGTGAGAGAGTGCATGTTGTACGAACGGATGTGTGCATGCTTGTTTTGGCTCTGGTCGTCTTTCTCCTTCACCTCCTCCCCCGTCTGCTTTCATCTTATTCTTGAAATAGTTGAAATGAACCAAGAGTATAAATGTGGAGTGGTAGCAAGAATCTAAGGAGAAAATCTTGAAAACTTTCCCTGTCTTTCGCCATTCCTGTTTTCTTCCCTTCGATGACGCGAGTTTTGAGAGAAGAAGGGTATGAAAATGGATTGTGTAGTTGGTTTTCTTGTTCAGAATCAAATTTTTCCCTTTTTCCTATTACATTAGTTTGCTTAGGGGGAAATGTGGAAAGGTATGTGTGGGACAGGAACATGATCGCTTACTATTCATCATCAATTTCTCAACAAAGCGAGTGCTACATGAAACACGACAGGTGATGGAAGTGAGTGATTATGTTGGCGATATTTAGAGACTTGTTTTCCGCATAGCTTTACAAATGGAATAACAATCAGCAGGACCGTTTTGTCTTTTCAGGGAAAGTTCATGCTCCTGTAATAAAACTAGGTCATTGGGTTATCAGATCAGGATTTAGTTGAACCCCAAAATCATTTGACCCAATCGCATATATAGAATATATATGGGTGATGACATATATGTAATCCATGTATGCTCCAATGTGAGTATGTAAGGATTAAGCATTGTGAGAGACAAAGTAGAAAGTTGTTTCATGACCGTTGACTCGAGTTCTTTCATAAAACAGATAAAGCTAGTGATTTATACAAATACAGAACGAAACTTCATATAAAAGTCACAGGCAATTGTTTTCTTTCAAAATCAAATTTGTACGTAAAAGTAAGCTAACGCGCTAAACTTGCCCCAGATAAATGTTTCATTGTGTAAGTTGAATGAGAATTGTTCATACTGTTAAAAGAGGAAATTACAAAATAAATACCAAATACGGTTGTTTTTGGTTATTAAAATTTGAAGCAAAGTAACCCAAGTAATATTTAAGTAACCGAATACCTCACACGAACTGACCATGCCTTTATCAAAACAATATACCCATTAGTTTAACAATCGTGAGGTACTCCATTTTTCTATTAGTTCTGTTATACTAGATCTCTATTTAATTTGGAGCAGGGTCTACTTACACTTGAAATCGATACGTTTACGCTAATTGAAATATGAGATGTTTAGAAGGCAAAGAATGAAATGCGTAATAATTCCACTTTTTCAAAATGTTTCTTTTAAAAAGTTTATAGATGACTATAGAAAAAGCGTATAGAAAACCGAGTTTAAAAAAGTAAAAATTGGCCGTAAATCTTTGGTCGTGTTTTTATGGTGGTTGTCTGAACATCATTATTTATGAACACAGTAAACATGACTAAAATACAAAATACAGTGCATTCATAAGTACTACGCTCCTATTTTTGGTATATTACTCGGACAGAAATAGCTTTAGTTACTACTTAGATTCCCCCTACCAAACCTACAAAATTCACGTGTAATCCTACTTCAAGTAAATTTTACTTAAAATGCCACCCTAGAGAGAAATATTAATGTCGGATTCACGTAGACCTACGCGTATCATGTCTTATTTTAAGTTTATGACGCCTTTTCAATGTACTCAATACCTCATGTTAATTCTTTCTCAACGAAAGCATTGTTAACCCTATTAACTGCAATTGTACCTACATGATGTAACTCAGAAATTTCCACTCGACCGCGTTCACACTTGATCCTACTAGAATTTGGTGATCCATCAGTCACCTTTGAAGTTTTCAACCTCGCAAACAGATCCATCCTTGTCAGCGTTTCCACCGAAAGTTAAATAATTCTACTGTTCGCTTGAAAAGAGACATGTCCCATGACTACAAGGCTTGGCGCTGGTGAAAATGAAACTTCTACGTCGGTAGTAGTAATAACCTGCTTTTTCAGGATATATGGCAAGTTTTATGATAAAAAGTATTTTATAGAAAAAAAAAAAGAATTTTACGTAGGCTCACGCACAGTTCATGAATGCGTATCGACATCAGGTAAGAAAATACTACCCGACAGCATCTTAAATCGTCCTGAGGCACTTAAACATGTATCTTCCTCATCATCCTTTGATCTTATTCAAACCACTTACAAGGAGTCCTTTTCATACACTACATTTCGTCTTAAAAATGTCACTTAAAATTCGATTGATTTGAACTTTCTGATTCTAATAAAAAAATCTAAATCCCTAGTCGAACAGCATAGACACACTACAGGAGGTATTTGTTACCCATGATCCGTGCTGATCACTGTATCTATATAGACATATCACTGGATATATATAAACAAACACAAATGATGATCAAAGGTTTTTTTTAAATTCTCGCGTACAATTTACTCACTACTTTAAAAATACCAATTACATTGTATATTGCTGACATCCGGGAAGTAATATTGTTGAAGGTAAGCAAGAAAAAAGTATGAACCAAATATGACACACAGTAAATGTGTATTGTGAAAGTTTTTTTCATGCTTTTGGAGTTGTTCCTATAAATGCTGCTTTCTCTGCATATACAAGGTGACGTAGTCATAAATATGGTTAGCTGGATGTTGGTGACCATTCAGAATTTTAAGAGCCACAATGGGAATCAAAGATACAAATACATACAACTTATTGTTCAACGTGCGACTGGTTTATGATGACTTTTCTATAATCGAAGAAAATAATTCCTTGTTAGCCTTCAAATACAGTATCAGAGGGGCTACCAGAGAAAGGTCATGTGAATGCCATTCTTCCGTTTATTCTACATCTTAAGTGGCATCGTGATACTTCGCTATATAGTCTGAGGCATCGCTCCATTCCTATACCGCACTTCATCAATAATAAAGAACGGAACTATACGCAAGACATTACAAACTACAACTTTTCTAGCGGAATTTGTATACCGTATTCTCGCGTCGTCTCACCGCTCCCGAACAACCTTTTTAACGGGGGAAAATGTTAGTGCTATAGTCTATAGCTATACATTTTTTAACAGCGTATCGCACATTTACAGTTATATTATTGTGGCAACTTACTATTCATGTCTTGATTGTGCCTCTAATTGATCAGATTAATGTATAATTAAGTTATAGGAACATTTCGACCGTCATATTCATATGAATACAAAACAACACCGCACAAATGAAACAAGCTACGAATTACCAAAATGAACCGGAAATTATTTCATTTCATGCTGACAAGGTGCCATATTCAGGTGGTATGATTTAGGTAAGTAAAATGTTTAGAACAACTTTAGACAAAGAATTCAAAGTAGCGTATGTAATTTATACATGTATGTATAAGGTATGATAAACTAAAAACGGATGAGTTTATAAGCAAAATATGCATTCTTAGCATAGGAAAATAAAAAATTTGCAGCAAATAAAATAAAATATGTTAGTATTAGTGACAACCATCTAAGCCGCAAAAGATCGCATCATAATAATTGATATTTTAAGTGTACGGCCAAAATTATACCAGAATCGATATTTTGTTTATCTCAATGTATCCTACCCCTTTAACAGTATACCTTGTGAGTAAAAGTACCCTTATAATGGCGTTATGTGTAGCAGTGCAACCCTCGAAACAGTACGACAGTAAATGTAGGTTAATATCACAGCTGTGAAAATTTGCAAAATTCCGGCACATACTTTCCATTTGTCTATGGTATTTATTAAAGGAGGGTATATGCCAAAAGCAAGTTGTAGAACGCCGCAATTGGATAAAAACAATAATCAATGCATGTATGTAGATGCTCCTTTACTTTTCCCGCCAGCATGCAGAGCGCTTTATGTAAGAAATTAAAACAATTTTGTAGAATTCGCCGTTTGCCTTCGTTATGGTGTAATGCATTTACCAGATTAGCAAAGTGGGCAAAGTCTACCCCAAAATATTCGCATCTCTTTTTGATCTTTAAAAAGTTTAGTTGTGTGTCGCTACCATACCATAAATATTTGACGAGTTCAGTGAACCTTTATAATTGAGATGAATTAACCGCATTGTCTCTTCTCCCGTCTGTGTAGATTTATTTTCTTTCTTTCTTCTCGGCTGTCGATTCGATGAAGCAAATTATATTTCTTTTTTAATGAAACCATTGCCAGTAAGGGTTCCATAGAAAGACAAAAGGGTTTAGTGTGTAGCAATAGTGATGCAGTGCAATGGTAATTCAAAAGTTGATCCCTCTCGTGTACTGTGTACAACGCTACGTGTGCCTTTGATGTGAAGTGAAATGGAACAGATTCTGATGTAGGAAATGTGATTTTGAATTTCTGCTGTGATTAAAGCTTTTTCATTAAAAAACTTCAATATAATCAATTTCTTTTTTCCCCGTTGCTTTCCTACTCCCTTCGGTAGCAGCGGAGAGGTACAGAGTTTGCACAAGTAGGCATTGCTGCGTACATCGTCAAGTTAAACGGTCCCGTTTATTTTACGTTTTATTAAAACGACATGGAGCGATGGGTGGAGATGCAGGCGGGTCTGCAGGGAAATATTTTTACTATAATGGCTGAGTACTGAAAGAGTGTTTGGCTATGCTAATCGTGAAGTAGTGCCGACAGTAATGTAGGCGAATTGGCAATCCCCTATATTCCATTGTGATTTTCTGCGGATGCAGAAAAGCGTGTGTCGATTTAAGCTGTTAAAACAAGTGTAATATGCAATGAAACTTGTCATTTGGTCTCACTGCGTTAGATGACCGAATTTTTAAAAAATAACTGTGTCTAGAAGTTAAACAGTGGAACACGTTTCTCTCGAAAATTGGACTCATGCTTAATACAGGACTAGAATAGAATCGATAAATTTTCTTAAACGGAACTCAGTTATTAGCATCAGGCGCTATCGAATCTCGTCAAAGTTTATGTAATGCAAAAAGCAACTTGTTGTGGTGCAGGATAGAGCTCATATTCTGAAGATCCAGTTTATAGGTTCTTAGCTGGAATCGGTTACTAGCAATAAGTGAAATGTTTTTTAATGGAAGATGGGTAAAGGCTTATATATTTTAATGTTTTCTTTAAAGGGGGTACCCCTCAACAAAGAATCAAAATTTCACAGACACAATAATTCGAAAGACGACCTTTAGCATTTTAAAATTTAACGAATTGTTAGCTTTCGTCCTGGTCATGTCAGATAATTTACCACTTTAACTGTCGTTAAACATAGAAAAATTTTAACTAATACAAATTTCATGTATTAGGTAGGGTTCATTGAAGTTCTTACTGTTTACATAATAATTTCAACGTAAACTCTGGAAGAATAACCAGTATTAACTCATACTGAACTTGGCATGTTGAAAATTTGGTTTTTAGATTTGCATCTATTATAGATCCCAGTATCTCTGGAAGTGAGCAGTTCTTTTATGAACCAAAATAACTTTACGTAGAAAAATAGTCACAATTTCAACGAACCATGGTCAACTTACAGATTGGTGCCACACAGGGACCGCCCTTCCTTGTTATAACATAACTCCTACACACTTATGGAATACGTAGAAAAAAGTTTCTTAACAAATACGAAATTTATAACGTGTCAAGACAAATCCAACTTTATCCTGAGAAATTCTTGAACGGAACAATATGTAGCTTTAACAAGCACTTCATATTGTACATTCTTACATACATACCTACGCAATTATGTCGCGTAGTTTACGATTTTAGTCTATTTATGTCCATACGGTTGCATCAATTTTCTATGAACCCACACTCCAAGTCACAATATTCCTCGTTGTCCTATTCAGATCCGCTTACCGGATGAATTTTAAATATTCAATAGAGCATTCAATAGAGACATCCTGATCGTTAGCAATAAATAACGAACGAAATAATAATAATAGCACTTTGCATAGAGTATCTATATGCCATTTAATGATGTGATTTTTAAAATGAAGAGGGAAACGAAGTACTTGGTATTTTGAGATGTGATTACCAATATTACTTACAAGACGACAGTTGTTAAGCTAGTAAACTCTCTATGCACGAAGGGTAAAGGACGTAATGCCAGGATGAAGCGAATACATCTAATTTAAATCTATATATATAAAAGCAGCAGCTATTTGCGTATTCGACAGGCCAAAACACTTTTTTCTGGGAATCAAAAACTTTATAGCGGGTGTTG
>JAHZNE010006172.1:0-14374 GCA_027744055.1 Callyntrura sp. NNG-2020
ACATACAGCCGTAAAATCGCTAGCGATTCGATAACGATTCGTACAGAGTACGTTACGATTTTAAAGCGATTAGTCGTAGCGATTCTCTAGCGATCTTAACGATTTTGGTTACTTGGGTAATATATTACTTGGATTAGTCGATTAAATTTTCATAGAGTAAAAGTAAATCTTCAGAGTACAACAGTAACAGAAATAACATCTGCCGCGAAATTCAACTTCAGGAAACACCTCCTGTGAAAAAGTCCTCCTTGGGCGAAACACCCCCAGGAAATATTCCTAGATCCTGCACAGTTGTCCATTTGCCGAAATAACTATTTTTTCTCCAAAAAGTGATTTAAACACACCGCTGTGTACAGATAATACGGAACAATGCAACGACGTGTTAAAAAATGTTTATTACACTAATTTGTGTGGGTTACATTCTGTATTTACTTTATATTAGTATCAAGAGTCTAGCAAGAGTATTATTAAATTAACTTGCAATATAAATACCTGTATCGGCAGTAATGGCATTTTGGGAGTTGCTTGACGATTCCAACTCTAACTTGATGTTGGCCTTGAAAAATTGTGATGCATATTCCATTTTTCTTGTCTGTCTTTTTGCATAATACGATTTTCGAATTATTATCAACGCAGTTCTTGTGTTGAAATTGTGTAGCTGTTGTAGTTTGAAGACTCAAATCAACGGGATTCAACAAGAAAAACAAACAGTGGCATAAATAGCACGTTGTCGTGATATCAATTTTACACGTCAATTTTAATGGAGGACGGGATTGGGCGATCGCGTCATCATCGTTAGCAGGATGACTCTATCTTCATCTTCATCACACTGACTTGACACGACAAAAAGCCTGCGGACAGTGACAAATAACTGATACTTATTGCATTTGCATTGTAGCATATCTGAAGATTTTATAAACTACGCCGTGTCTTTATACTTCAGACAGCGAAACTGTTGCTGCAGCTGCGTATCAAAGAAAAAATATGATTTATTTCTTTCGTCTTCTAACTCTTGCATGCTACTTCAATACATACAGAGTGTGATAATGTCTAACTTTATTACATTTTTACTAAAAACAATAATGCACGTGTTTGCACTAATCTTTCTGCATATTTACCATCCTGGTACCCTAACTTGCTGAAAAGTTGCATTAAAAGTTACCCCACACTCATTACCAAATGCCGATTCTTATAAGACACAGAACGCCTTAATACAACAACAAATTGAATTTCTAACGGTACCAATAATGTTAACAGTAATAGGTTAACAAGGGTGTACTTACATATTATAAGTAATAATATCTGCTTGTTCTCATAGAAACGGACAGACCGGACGGATTATTTAAGAAGAAAAAAATTTTATAACAGTCCCTGCGCATCCTATAGGCATAACATGTAATGTGATCATATCTGATGATAATTGATAATAGCAGCGGTGCTGACGACATGCTGCAGTTGATCCTCAACATTAATGCAAGAAACAAAGCTTGATGCCGTTGCCACTTGGCACAGCATTTCGTGGAGTGCTACAATTACAAGTACACTTCTCACGAAAATTTGGCAGAGTTGACGATGAAATACTAATACACGCTATACTAGTAACTATGCATCGCTACTATTATTATTATGATTTAATCATATTATCATGAATGGTGTATAGATATAACTACCTGCTAAAACATTCAAAGCGTAAACTCAACCCACGCTGTGAGTAACAGAATAAGAGTTGGAAACTCAAAGGTCTAGTTTATTAGAGGACGTGAAAAACGAAAGTGTCCTATGAAAAAATCACAACCACTTCGCCACTGATAAAGCAAAGCAGAATTTCGTTTTGAAGTGCTGAGCCAGTAGACGATGTGTCTGGTAAGTAGAAATTGTGCACAGAGTGTAATGGCGGGTATGTGGTCATGGAATTGGAGTAGTGTGGAGTATACGAAAATTGTAAGCATATCATTAGCCGCATCCACATTTTTCGAAATGATTGGGCGATCAAAGTTATACGGAAACGATGATCCTATTTATAGAATCGCAAAATACGTTGTAGGTAGGTCATTTTGGCATTGGTGACTGTGCTTAAGTATTTCCACGGGGAAATTTACGCTATACAAAAAAAAACCCAACCGCCACCAAGAAGTAAAAAAATTAAGGAAATTTTTGATACTTGTAGATATGACCATGAAATGTTATATATAATATGTAATGGAGTTTCATTTTTTCTTTGCAAGGAAAATCCGAATGAACTTTGTAGTTCTAATTATAAAAATGTTGTATGCTTCTTCCCCAGGTCATCCACCCCGATTAAAGTTATCCGTCAAGCCACGGAAGGAAAAAGAATGGGCCAAAAATTTCGTCCTCCCACCGCAGAGGGTGCTTGGAAATGCCTGCGGACAAATTTGTTGACGATGCTGACCGTGGCAGGGGTCCTGTCCGGTGTCGCCCTGGGTTTCATCCTCCGCGCCTCCCGCGAAGAGGAGTGGACACAAAGAGAGCAGATATACGTGAAATTTTTCGGTGACATATTCCTCCGAATGCTAAAAGCACTGATTTTACCCTTAATTGTCTCTTCTCTCATTTCTGCGATTGGATCTCTGGACCTTAGTCTGTCGGGAAGGATTGGTGCTCGGGCGTTGGCATACTACATGATTACTACGGTTTGTGCTGTCGTTCTCGGAATCATTCTTGTCGTTGCTATTCACCCTGGAAAAGTTACCGGTGAGAAGATGGAGAGCACCAACAAGCCAAGGGATGTCACAACTGCGGATACTTTAATGGATTTGGTCAGGTAAGGCAGAATACAGGACACTCGATGCATAACAAATCAAAACGCTGCACGCGGCGTATAAGACCCATTCAGTTATATAATTCCACCTTTACTTTCCATTTAATCTGGAAATTAATTTATTCCACACGATATGGGTAGAATAATAGCAGGGCTATTCAAAGCATAATTTACATAAACGATGTTTTAATCAACTACACGTGTGGTAATTCATATTGGCAGCTTAGAACAGTCTTGTTTCGTGCAACAATGAATCCTGCTTTCTGGTGAGAGAGGGAATCGCTCTCCCATCAAATCTTTCCAATACTCTCATTAATCAATTGTGTATGACAACAGTAAAGCCCGTTTAAAGGGGAATTACCAACTCGTTATTACATTCAACATTCATAAGTTTTTTTTCAAGTGTTTTAAAATGGAAGGAAGGTACATTGTCCATCATTAGCACCTACACCACCCATCCATCCTCTACTCGCTACTTTCGCAGCATCATACCCTATTAATTTTTCTTTACAAACAAACGTTCGTGCATTGTTTGCGTCCCAATCGCATAAATCATGTACCACACTTTTTTTACCGACCAGGTGTACCTTGATTCGCTCTCAATGCCAGTTCATTTTTCACCAGAGAGGAACCAGTTGATGGTGAAGTCTACCACCACCGCCTCGCGTCCACAAATAATATATGTACCACCACTAAAAACTCTCAACATCAATATTTTAATACGTACATCGTGCAAGCACACCAAATGCAAATTTGACGAGGAGCTCGCTACTGAAAAAAAACTGTTGGAAGTTCCTTGGTTGGCAATCTAGATAAACTTATGTTTAAAACATATTTCATTATTTTTATTGAGTTGTTCTATCTATCTGCTGATTCAAACATCTCTCATTCAATGCGCATATATTTAATGTATTCTCTTCACCGAGTTCCATTTTACACTCTCCTCTCTTCCATAATAAATGGGAAACTATCGTTCATTCGTAATCCATTTCATTTGATTCCAAGCGTATAGGTCATAATTGCGTAAAGACGGAGAGAGGAAAATGGATACAGGAACCGTTTGGTGTGAGAATATAATTGTTTGAAGCTATAGGCTCGGCTGCCCAGACAGTGAATCATATAACCTTTTGTTGTGAAACAGCGTGAAAAGCTAATAGGTTCTAGTGGGTGTAGATCATTCATGATGTATGACATTTTGCAGTCATGAAATAAGGATACTTCAATCAATCTTGCAGATAGATGGTAACTTTGTATATCATTACGAATTTAAATTCAGATAAATATTTTCAATCTTTCCAGTTGTGTGTAGCACCACGGCATATGTACGGCTTCACTGCTCTGCAATGTAAATATTATTGATGATGCATTAAGATAATGGAATGTATTCGCTGTTTTAAAAATTCCCCACAAAAATTCGCAATAATCCCCAGGAAGTCTGACGATTGAACAAATTTACGCAATAACGTTTCACTTTATTTAAATTATCCCGCATTTAACCTTGAACAGGGTTTGTTTTGAAAGTAGAAAGTAATATCATAAAAGATATCAGGATTGACTAAAATTTAAAGATAAATTATTGTCATGTAAATATTCAATATGAGTTTAAGCAAAGTTTATGTTAAATAACAAGAACACGATCGGACAATGTGATTAACTTATTTATTATTATGATAGAAAAAACAAAACTAAACAGTAACTGGTGTTCTTAAACATATGTTTTTTAAAGAAAAAAATTAATGACGCAAAAGAATCGGGGTCTGCTTACCTACATAATCTATTTGTGTGTAGAGTGTAAGCGTTTTCATGTATAATTTATTGCAAATTTCGATAAGTAACACCCACCTCCAGCTTAGCAACGTTGTTCCTATTGTTCTAGGTGGGTTAGTAGGAGTACCCTATGGATTTGTCATTTAGGTCTGTGGCATTATCCAGCGGATCATTTTTCGTACCGGCCACGCTGCGAATACAACATAAAAATAATTGTTAGGTAGACGCTAGAAATAGGGAAATTTAAATTTTTAATGTATAAAAACAGTGACGCAATTTCGACCTTTTGAGTAAAAGAATATAAACTTTCATTTCATTTTATACTTTAAAACTTCCAACGTTCAGTTAAGGTCAAAATTCATGACTTGTTTTCATTGAAAATTCATTTTGTTTCTGTGAATGACTGTTAGGTATAAGACAACTGGATAAACAAAAAAATGTAAGCTGTTGCAGACTTGTGCTACCTAATAACTTTTACAAAGAACCATTAATTTTTTTCTTTGTTCTACTTATTATTCACATGAAAGAAAATTTTTGTCGACATAACTAGCCAAGAAAGAAGAAAACACGAAAATTATAGTAGTCAGAGCATTGGGCATTTTTTGAAGGTAAACCAGAACTTAATAATTGCGATTTCAGGATATGAAAGAGACGATTAGTAGAACCAAAAGGCAACCACACACTCGTGTATATGAAGCTAAAAACCTTATATAAATGTTATCTCCTCCGATCCATCCAAATTGATACATACACAGAGAGTGAGCGAGCGCCTGCTTTTCTTTACGACGACAATGAAGATGAATGGGTGCGAAGTTCAAGTTGTTGAAATAGTAAAATATTTTTATACACATTTAATGGTGCCAGAGAGGGATGCGGATGCTATCGTCAAATAAAACCTGGGATGTGCTGGGATAAAGTTGCCTGATTGCCAAAAAAATGTTTATATGCGTTGGTGTTTTTTAATGTTCTCATAGATCAGGAATATAAGTATATTCAGGGTTTCGTTGTGGGGTACAAATAATTTCATTTTCAATTGAGACCAAAACGTACCGACCGACATACTACGGCGTACCCGAACGAACCTACATATATGAAACGTTTAATTATAGCCAACAAAAATTTTACAGATTTATCCAGATAAGGACTCGGCATCATGTCCATTTCTACTCTCAGCATTTCTTAAGCGATGATGATGATGATGATGAAGTTCTGATTTTTTTTTGTTCTTGTCTCATTTATTTTGAAATAATGAAACTGACATTACTTTTGACTTATATTTGGCGGTTATTAAGATACATCTATGATCTAACTGTAACATAAAGCATTTTACCACTCAACTTCATATCCATATGACCTATTATAAGTAAGAAGCATTGCCATATTATTAGGAGGTCTTTTTCGCAAACGATCGCAATTCCTCTTCTTTCTTACGAGTACAAAGGAAAAAACTTCTTTTTGCTGAGAGAGTCGATTTGTTGTTGAGAAACGCCCAAGACCCATGAAATTTACAAGCTTTCGTCTTATTTAGTATGTGTTCTCCGTGTGCTGCGTGCAGGCATGGTTAATGTGATAAGATAATTACTATTCATTGATTATGTTTCTCTGTTGGCTTTTTGCAGGAACATGTTCCCACCCAACCTTGTTCAAGCGGCACTTTACCAGGTAATTTATGTGTGAACACCAGGGAATTACAAATTGTCACGGGTACCAGGGAGAAAAAATGCATTGGGGTTGTTATTGCTTTCATCCTTCAATTTTTCCTGGGCAGTACACAGTTTATTTGAAGGCGGGCCCTGGAATAAATTATCATCCGTTTTAACTCGATTGTAGGAGTGTACCTAATTGTTTCAAACCTGTAAAAAAATGTTGTGTAAAATGCCAACTATGATGCAATGTGGTATTTATATTTATAATTGTCTACATCGTAATCAAAACATTTGTCATGCTCAAAAGAGCAAGAAATTGGAATAATTAATAGAGAACTGTTTTAATTGGATTTTCACATTTTCCTGTGACATGTTGAAATGACTTTGATGTCATTTTCCCTTTTAATCTTTGAAGTTGTCGGATAAAAGGAATCCAACGTGGTTTGATGTCCCCATTGTTGCTTCATTTCCATGGGCAGAGCTTACCCTAAAAATATTATATGATGGGGACACTTTATTATTTCAACATAAAACTGTCTGTCAAGGACCCGTGTAGATAAATTGGATTTCACAACGATAAAAATTAGTGGATTTCGGAGTAATTATTACGCCGAAGGTTTTTGTTTGTTGATTGACGATAGTGTTGTAATTTGAAATGTTTTGTAGTACCAAACTACCCTGGAAGTTCCATCAGCAGCTCAACTTGCTGCTGCGGCGGAAAAGAACAAAAGTAAGTGGGAATGACATTGTTTTTAAAAGAATAGAGCAGTTGTTAGAGTTGTGTAATTGAATAGTAGTACGGGGAAAACAAAGCAATTTATTTGTGAAACGTCTGCAGCCATACAAGTTACCGAGTATCTGATGAAGTTTAAATATACGGATGGCACAAACATCATGGGTCTTGTCGTTTTCTCAACCATTCTGGGAATCACCTTGGGAAAAATGGAGAAACGTGGAAAACCTTTGTTGGACTTCTTTACCTGTCTCTCTGAAGCCATGATGATAATTACAAATTGGGTTGTTTGGTAAATGTTCAAAGACAGATCACTCATTGACATTCTGGCTGCCATATTTGTAAATTCGTAGAAATTTAGGGCACAAAAGCGTCTAATTATTGATTATTATTTTGTGTGTGTGTGTGTGTCAAAGGCTGTCACCAGTTGGTGTCTGCTTTTTGATCGCGGCACAGTTACTCGAGGCAAAGGATATTGGACACATTTTGGAAAAACTTGGCATGTATTTCATGACGGTCCTCTTGGGTTTATTCATTCACGGCTTTGTGGTTCTCCCCTTTATGTATGGCGTCGTTACAAGGCAACTACCGTTCAAATTCATTGCAAACATGACTCAGGCATTGGCTACGGCTTTTGGAACAGCATCAAGGTAGCCGTTCACGGCGTCAATACATTTCCAAGGTCAGGTGGGAAGAGAGAAAGTTACAGAAATGTTTCACCTTTTTGGAAGTATCATTGCTATCAGGTATACAAATTCAGGGTCATTATTATACAAAGTAGCTTAAATATGATTAATTTTAACGCTGTTGATTCCTCTAGTATCACGGCAACAGCTGCAAGTATTGGAGCGGCAGGTATCCCTCAAGCTGGATTGGTTACAATGGTTATGGTTCTTAACACTGTGGGGTTGTCAGCGGATTACGTTGCTTACATCATTCCTGTGGACTGGCTTTTGTAAGTTCACAGGCATTTTTTTTAGCACCGATGAAAGATATACACTCCAGACGTAAGAAATGGCAAGACGAATTGATTACAATTTTTGTCCATGTAGGGATCGATTCCGGACAACAATTAATGTACTTGGCGACTCTCTTGGAGCCGGGCTGGTGGATGCAATCAGCAAAAAGGAACTGGAGCAGCTACCCATGAATTCTGGTCTGGAGCCTGCAGAGGCTAGACAGGAGAAAGCTGGCACGTCAGGTGAGGAAGACTGGCATACAACGCCTATTTGATCCGCATCTTTCCAACACGTTCAGCACGTGCAAGCGAGTGCATCTCATCAAACTACTTCTGTTTAATTATTCCTCCAAACAAATTAGTGCTGTCAAAACCCACTTAACTAATTTAAAACAAACTTTAATTATTCCCTCACTGGTGGTACTCATTGCTGACCTATCATGTAGTCCATTAATACTAATTAATTATGTATTTCTGTGTCCATGTTTTGTGCAACTTTAATTTTATTTATGACCCTTAGTTTTGTTCGCTATCATTCAGTAACTGCAGCTTTAATAACGAGTGTGGAGAATGAATTGTCAAGGTAGTACGACTAGTGAGTTTGTTAATGTAGTAACCTTAGCAGATAGTTTAATGGAATTAGTGACGTTTGACTCTTGAAAATAAATTACGTGTACGTATGAATGATTTAACGTGTGTATATGATTTCATGCGACAACATTATTGTGTGATGTGTTGTGAAGGTATTAAAAATATGTAAAATTAGTATAAAGTAAAACGTGACTATATAACCTAATTTTAACCCTCATGGTCCTTTTCGGGTGAAATGTTACAACTATTCATCTATTTAAACCGTAGCTAGAAAGTGATTGCCGTTCTAGACTAAATATATTAATAATATATAGTCATAGAATAGAATATAGTAATAGTATAGTCATACAATAATATAGTCATAGTATAATCATCTAGTATAAACCTAATTTAGTAACAATTACTGTACAATTTTCCTAGGCATCTTGTAGAGAAAAGAATGAAGCGCATGTACGCGTGTGTAGAATGATTGTTTTATTTAATGATAAAAATAAAATTACTTGCTCGTTAAGTGTGCAAATCAAAATAACAAGGTAATTACATGTATACATGGTGTATTAAAAGGGAGACAAAGTGTGCGTGAATGCCGTTGACAGAGTGAAGTCCTTATTTTACGTAGTGTGTAGTAGTTCTTTACCGAGTATCACATGTTAAAAATAATAATAATAATATATATATTCTAGGTACTTCAGGAGGCGTTTCCATGCTGGGCTAGTAAAAACTATTTTTCATCCATTCCTAAAGAATTCAATTATTGCTCGTGCCGGCGGATACTCTATTAAGAAACTTTACAACACTTCTAATTAATTATAAGTTGTAGATTATTATGATTATTATTTTTAGTTGTTACCAAGTAAATAGGAATGTTAAAGTATTTGCCAATGAATTTGTTCACAAAAATAAATGTGTATAGCTATATATATACAATGCAGAAGCCGGTATGCAATATCAATATGTTGTCGTATAGTGAACGTTATCATTTACTACTAACATAGATACAGGTAAGATTATCTTAAATCTGTAGAACTAACCTGCGGTAAACAGTCAATCTTATTGGTCTTTGTCGTATTGGTTATTATTACAATTACAATGTATGTGTAAAATAGTAATAATAATGTAGTAGAATTAGAATGATTACTATTAAGGATAGTTAGACTGTATACAGAAAAACGAGAATTTCAAAAATATGTAAATTTCAGTGTTTAAAAAAAGTTGCTGCTTTTGGTCATTACTATAATCACACATTACATAGTGTAAGTACTCCTATACTTCCGTAATGTCTATACTAACGACCGGGAAAAACGATATCCAGTTTGACCCTGAAAATGTAGCGACTTAAGAATGAAACCATATCATGCAGTAAATTAATACAATGGACAGGTCTCGTTGTGCAATATAATGAGAACGCCATTAATTCAGCAGCATTTGCTCTAGCTTCAGCTGTAATATATCTGAAATGTATAAAAAAACGTTACTGGTTTGGTCGTACGTAGTACATCCTATTACATCTCTATTCAGTACTAGTACATTCTATTAGTCGTTGTTGTGTATTAGGAAATTTTTGTGTCAATTTAAAATCTTAGGATTAGTTAAAATAATAATAATAATAATTATAATTGTAATGTAATAAAGTAATGTACGTAGTTGTTGTTGTTAACGTCTTTTTTTCTAATAGAAACTTAACGAAGATACAACGTAAAGAGTATAAAAATATTGAAAAATTATTTTAAAAAACCACAAAAAATATAACGTTCTTGTTTTGTATTTCTGTTTAATATAATTAAACGAAGTAACGTTATCTTAGTAAACGTAGTAACGTTATCGTAGTAAAGGTAGCTAATTAATGATAATTAATAGGTTAGGATTAAGGAAACGTTTACAAAATTAGAGAAATTCTACTAATCCTACTTTTACCAATCATTTCGTACATTCAGACATTAACCTACCCACTTTACCACAAGCGATTTTTAGGATATTTTGTTCATGCAATCGAATGTCGATATTCTGTTATCTAGCTACATATATATTTGGTCTTTATAATTAAAGCACTTAAAAAATCCAAGATCTAAATTCAAAATTTGTCGTTAATTTTACACGTTCGTCTGAATCTAGAGTTGATACTTCCAAACTTCCTTAATTTTTGTAGTGAGTAACTTTGTCAATTTTTAAAAAAAAACAATTTCTGTGGTAAATTGCATGCACACTTTGAAATTTGAATAATAATATATCTGGAATTATTTACGGATAATATTGAGTTAAACCTGAACTGTTTTAAATGTTGTTCCCACAAGGAGATAATTATAGGTAGCTAAAGATTCCAATTAACTTTCCCTATCAAAACCCACTCTTTAGAGTAGTCTCCTTTCAACTTCTGCACTAATGTCATTTAATCTTGACTATCTTAGAAATAGCGATGTAGCGTTCATGTATCTACATTAAAGAAATAATAATATATTCTAAATATTACATTAAAAATGTTTATTCAAAAACTTAAACACGAGTTAATGTAACTGTAACATTGAAAGCATCATGTACTACTTTTGTCTTTTTTTGCTCTATATACACAAAATGTTTACGTTATAAAGGATTACAATGTCACGTTTTGTTGTATTTCATTAAATGTTCAAGAATAGAGAATATGGAAACTTTCCTGTTATTTTGTGCAAATGCAAAAAAGTTGAGATAATATCGAGAACAGTTGACGGAAGATCATCGATAAATAAAACAAACACGAAGAGTTGGTACAAGCAAGTGTCAATTCATGTCAACTTAATATTGAATAATCTATAACATTTGTTTTCAATTGTAAAATTTAACCAAAACTGAATAAAAACAATCAAAATGCTTTTTTGTGATTATTTTATATCAAAATTACGATGTACAGTTCATTTTGACATATACCACCTTTTATCCTTCATTGCATCACACATCGTAAATTCATAAACGTACTCGACGTGTAAAATATGAGATGGCAAAGTCACTTATGAAAGTCATGATCACGATGTCAATTCCTCTAGGGCATCGTGAAAACGGTTTTTTAAATTTTGAAGTCTGTTTCGTTCGAAAATACATTCCAGGTCACCCAAAAGCCTTCGCTGGTGATTTTGAAGACGATTGGACGATACTGTCATCATTAAAACTTCAAAAATTCAATGAGAACCTGCAACCGTCGTCCGTTCCTTTAAATAAAATGGGATTTTTGACAATTGACTCGTATTCGAATAACCTTTGACATACAATGTATCTCAAGCGCTTGTTAATGCATGCTTCTTCGCTTTCCGGATTTACAAATCAAGGTTTATTTTTTGCCCTTCTGATTGAAGTTACGTATATACGGTATATAATATACGGTATATTGTTGTATTTAGTCATGGTTCTTGTAACTGGGGAGGGAACGAGGGGGACATGTCCCCCCCTGGATATTGAGATTTCACATTAAAGGATAGGGAGGGGTCATAATGTAATACAGGATGGGAATGTCCCCCCTCGTCCCTCTGATACTGTAGCCCTGTACGTAGCACATTTTACCTTGCATTATATTGTGTACCAGATTTACCTGCTTATGAATATGTAGTTCAATTGTTGTGTAGGTTGTTTGAAAACGCTGAGTTTGATTAGGAAAACACGACTGGTAAAACAATTCTATGAATAATGTTCTTTGCCATCCCGTACATTTGCATATTTTATGTCCACATCAGTTTCAAGAAAGACAAATAGAACATGTCCTTGACTAACGAAAGCGAATGGACGATCAAGTCTGAGACCGGAACGTATATATGTAGGTATGTTTAGTTGAATACTACAATTGCTACTATCCCATATCATGTTGTCTGTTAAGAAACCACTTCAATGAAGTTCAATAATATTTTTTTTGTAAAATCCAACTTTTCGAGTTTTGTTCTCGACAGAACGTTGGATACTAATAGGAATGAAGGGCGCATATTGAACGATTCTAGGGATTCATATTAATGTTTCAATATAAATTTGCATTAGGACCTTCTAAACATCAATGACCCACCATCCTAGTCATTGCAAGCTACCAAATAGTAATGTCGTTAGCATTAACACTCAAATGAATTTACCTACTTATCCACTTCTATCTATATGGTTAATCATGGGCATTTTCAACTGTAATTGCTAAGGATTTTTTGTTTCGGGGTGTACACAGCTCATTAATATACCATTTTAACCACAATCGCTAGGGGATGTGTCTATAGGGTAAGCGATTTCACAATAGTCCATACCCTAATTTTAAATTGAGGTCAAAGTTCAAAATTTGATATTAAATAGCAAAAATATAATGTAACGCTCATGTATTGCTACTGGATGCTACAAGTTAGATGCCATTCAAATACATGTGTTTCAGACACATTTCTATTTTGGCAAGAAATTACCCCGGGGGGATCAGTAGCTAGAAATAATTAATTCCTGATAATATTAATGTGCATGCAGCGCTAAAATGCACTATGTACTATGTACGTATGTTCTAAAAGCTAACTACATTTGACGTTGCACTATACGATGATGGGGTGTGGGGGGCGTAGTTCGTAATTTATTTTTAAATGGCAAAATATAATATAAAACACACCTATTGATACTGGATGGTGCAAATGAGATGTCATAACCGCACTACGTTTGCTATTAAGTTATTTAATAACTGGGACGTGGGGGGCTGAGCCTCCCATAAATATGAAAGGCTTATTCAAAGGTTCAAGTACCATTTGAAAGCTTTCCCACCTCGCCCATAAGGAATTTCCCACGGGGGATCAGAAGCTGGTTTTATTTAATTATGTTCATACAGTGTTAATATTTCGTTTAGACGATATCGTTAAACTTTTATTAGTTAAAAAACCAAACTATACGTAATGTTGCATACTTTTAGGACGGGGGTGTGGGGAACACAGCCCATAAAATCAATTAATTAGTGGAAATCAAATACTTACCAATTTCCCAAATCCCAAATTGAGTTCATCAACACACCATTTTCACCGCCACCGCTTGGGGGGCATGGAAATAAAATAACACATTCGGGCATATCATGAATACAATTTGAGGTGGAAAAAATATTTGAAAATTACAAAACCGTCATTATATCTCAACGGTAGCTGTTGTATTTGAAGTGTCATTTGACATTCGTCTGTGCATGTTTCATTGGAACCTTAAGCTTAAAAATTTACCCTTTTAATGAGCCGCGGTTGAAAATCATTTAATATATGTGCCTATACTTTGAATTATATGTTATTCGAAAGCTAATAATCTTTTAAAAAAATACATTTAATTTTTATAATTTAATTAAATTAAGGAACGAAAAGTTTGGTATTATGATTGTCCCATAATTTTTTTTTATCAAACACTTAACATGAAAGTTCTTGAAATCGTTGATTTTTTTCGGCGGATGTGGTATTATTGAAGCCGCAAGAAAGATAATTACTGGCTTTGCCGAATATGCATCTAAATTTTTCTTCCTGATATCTTTATATTATTTTTATCAACAATTGAAAAATTCCACAAAGGTACTGCCTATAAGACATTATTCTAAGTTTAGTTCACTATTTATTAGTCACATATAATTTGCTCAGTACATAACAATGCATACAACTCATAGCGAATACTGCATGACAACTTTTGTCTAGTTGTATCGGCATCAGTCTTCGCCTTACGTCAATTGAGTCTATAAAGCTTAAATACGGTATAATTGAAAAGACTCAAGCGAAGAACAATGAAAGTGACCTAAAACAAATAAAGAGTCGCGGGTTGTGGTTGGAGGTACCACAGGAACACGGTATGGATGATGGATGTACAAATTAGGGGTGAGTCGGACAAGGTTTTTCACTGTCCATGTCCGTCCATGTCCGACAAAATCTTCTCGGACATGTCCGAAACTGTCCGACAAAATCTAA
>JAHZNE010006173.1:0-20412 GCA_027744055.1 Callyntrura sp. NNG-2020
TCTCTGTGTGTGTGTGTGTGTGTGTGTGTGTGTGTGCGGAGTATCATCCGTTTCAATGATGAGATAGTTGCTCGGAATAAATCTAGAGGAGAGATGGTAATAAAGTTATAAATGTCCTCAATTCTCGTTCTCTCGGGTGAATTATCATATCATTCTGCCATAAAAAGCAGCCCTCTTTCTTTCCAGAGCAGGCACGCACATTGGCGTACACTTTCTCCGAGTAAATGGCGAAAGGGGAGAAAGGAGCTCTCTCTCTCTCTCTCTCTCTCGCTTCTCTTATTACGCGGAGACAGCGTAGTGGCCACAGTGTTACAAGAGGCGTTTATTTATATGTCGTAACGGAAAATAGAATCTTGAATAGTACGTCATAAATCGCTTATTTGACGTTTCCCGCAAGCATTACTCTTATCATTTGTGTGTAGCCAGCATTATGGGGGCTCTAAATAGTCGCGCAAAAATATAATTGTCAGGGGGGTCGGAACTGGGGGGGAGGGGGGCAAGGTGTGCCCCCCGAAAATTTGAAATCGGGGAAGAGGTGGGTTTAAAGGGAATTAATTACAAGGGAATTTTAATTTTAAAGACGTTTTGTTTTTAATATTTAAAAAGGATATTTAATGGGGTTTCCGGGGAAAGAAGTGCGTTTTAAGGGATGTCCCCCCGGAAGAAAAGGCATTTCCACAGCCGGGAGGAGAATGTAGGTAGAAAATGATGGATTTTTTCTGGTGGTCGTTAAAGTAACGGTAAACACACGAAAGTTAGGTAATGTTTCGGATTTATGGTTATTTCATTCGTCCTATTTCCCTGCCAGGCTTTCTTGGGGTGATAGATGGCTAAATGGGAATCGTTTTCTGCGCCGCTTGTTTTGTACAGCAGTACAGCAGCAGCAGAAGCAGTTGTTGTATTGAGTTGTTGCCGTTGTTGCCGTTGTCGTAGGGTGACCCATGTTTTTTTTTAGTTTTTATTATTGTAAAGAATGCCATTAAAACTTGGCAATCATCCACGGCTATTATCGCGCTAAATCTTAAAAATTTGTCAGGCTGATGTCGCGAAAAGTGTAGTTTGTGTGCAAAGTAGGGGGAAATATTTTTGTGAATTTTTTCTTTGACTGGAGGGATAAATAAATAAATGGCGGGAAGTTGCTGCATTCTCTCTGGAGTATTAAACCAACCTATAATTTATAGGTTTCGAGGAAACACATTTTTTCCAGCGACAAAAACACATAAAATCCACATAAAAAGACGGCACAAATAGCAAGACGCACTTTAAAACTGTTTTTTTCTCACTTTTTTTCTCTTTTTCTCTTATTTCTGCACAATATCTATCTGTTTTACAAATTTGAGGCAATTTTGGTTACTTTTCAAAATTAGCTTAGGGTTGGTACTAATGACATGTCAATGTCAAATGTCAGTTTGACATAAGTCAATTGTCAAAGATTTCTGTTAAATTTATCACTGGATGTCGCTTTGTCAAAACTGACATGTCACTGACATCAAATTTGAAGAAGTGACACGGTGCAAACCCTAGCATCCTCATGTCACATGTTTAATTTTCGATGGTTTTAAATTATCGAACCCTTGCTAAACTTAAAAGGAAAGCTTTAAAAAATTGTAGTACGTGCAGTCACCTTAAATGTCCCAAAGCCCCTAAAATTGGACACCTCCCTACACCCACAGAGATCTAGCCGAGACCTGCCGTTATACCCCCGGAAAGAAAGACAGCGTCATAAAAAGGGAATAAAAAAGAAGATGATAAGCAATCATGATATGCAACCTGCTGTACTTTCCCTGCTTGAAGAGACTCCCTCTCCATTAATAATTTCCCTCTGCTCCAAATTCCGGGAATGGAGTGACTACTAAAATGGCGGTTTATAGGCGTAGTTGCCGGTGTCCCTTAGGTACACCCCCGTCGTAAAAAAAAGTTCCATGTTTGTATTAAAAAAGTAGAGCCATCTGTACCGCACCTGGATGATCATAAAGTGGCAGGACAATTTCCCTCACAATGGCAGAGAAAACAAAAAAGTGGAGAAAATAAAAGTCAACTTTCCCTGCCTTTCTCCGGGTACCTGAGAAGCATTGTTACATCCGAGAATTACCTGGGAACACAACCATTGTCACCTTCGGAATTATACCGAAAATCGTAAAGCGCTTATGATGGCGGATAGTGAAAGCAGTGAAAGGAAACATCGAGAGAGAGAGAGAGAGAAAGTTCGTTGCAACCTGACTTTTGACTTGGGGAGAAAATAGCCGGAATTGATGAAAAGTCATAATAATGAGTGTTGGGGGCATAAAAAGTGGGAAATATTCAACGTCGACAACATTCGCGGTCTGATTGTTGATCGACTGTGTACACACACAGCGGAGCGGCAACTTTCTCTTTATGCAAACTTTCACCAATCGATACCCTCGCCTGGGGGGATTCCCAGAATAATAATAATACCCGCGTTTTTTCGGGAGAAGGGCAGAAGTGTTGATAGTGGGCATTTTTGAGGGCATTAGTAACGGTGGAAACGGTTATGGGGAATGTGATGTGGAAGACCACCGTTTTAATGGGATGTGGCATCAACAGTAGTTTGTGGGAGAAAGCTATATTCGTCGTGGGTCCTTTATTAGGGATGCATGACAGCGTTTTTATTGAACTGTAATAATGACAACCATAAACATGAAACACTATTGATACGGTTACTAACCAGGGGTGTTTGTCTGATGTACACAGAGAGAGAGAGAGAGAGATAGGCTTTAGTTTTTGCGTGCAGGCGACAAAGTAGGTTTGCTTTTGATGACGACCATAAAACTTTTTTGGCTTACCAGTGGTGTCTCTCTCTCTCTCTCTCTCTCTTGTTGGAGTGGTGAATGGGTATGAGATGTTTGAAGGGTTGATATCATCATGAAAAGCCAAAAAACTCATTATTTTCAACATTTCACACAAAGTAGACAGATGTGACCTCTTTTCACTTCATTGACATCTTTTCACTACGCAGCTCCTCTCTCCACGTTATATACTTGACAGAATCAAGAGAGAGATAACTTGTCTCTGAAAAGTACTTTTCATTCCACTTTCTCTTTTGCTTCTCTTTCTCTTCTCCCACACACTCTATCTCTCTCTCTCTCTCTGTTTTCTTCTCTCTCTCTCTCATACACATGGAGTCGTTATTTTCCCCTAAACACTACTCTTTACGAGAGGAGAGATTGAGAACCGAACGGAATTGGGTGGAACAACGCACCAGAGTAGACTACCACAATCTACCTCATCATCAGCCAGACCAGCCTTCACATTTCACCGGAGAGACGACTCACTAGAAAGGCAGAAGCATCCTCTCCTTTATGCAAAGTACCTCGTCAGAAGAGCAAAATTACGCGCAAATTTTCACCTTGTTTTACATTTTTAATTTTGCAACTTACGTGGGAGGAGGGTAAGTGCCCCAATGTTGACGGATGTTGTACGCAGAGCCAAAAGGGGCCGACGGGGCCCTTGCCCGGCCCCTGTCAATCGACATTACTTCATGGCGCCGGCTTTCACCTAATTTCATAGAGGCAGCCCGGTCCCCAACCTGAACTGCGACTATCTGCCCTGCTGACGGGAGTTTTGGTCCCCTGCCCAGTTCTGGTGGTACACTCTCGACAACCCTCCCCCACCGTAATCCTGCTTCTTCCCCTCCTTTCTCTCTCTCTCTCTCTCTCTCTCTCCCGTACACCATTGTTCCGTAAAATGATTAGATTTTTTTTCCAGAAAAAAATGTATCTTTAAGTCTGCCTTTTATCAGTTTATGTCGTTTTCAAAATCCTTCCATTTTCCCCAGCAAGCCAGTTCCTTTTAACGTTTTCCATTACGACCGAGAACTACAACAGCAGCAGCAGCACAAGTGTGTTTTCGCTTTCTCTCTTCCCTTTCTCTCCTTCAATTTCTCTTCTCTCGAGAAGAAAACGGGAAACAAGAAAAATGTGTACTGGTGGAGATCCCCCACTTGAACACACGACCTTTTAAACAGAGAGTAATCAGCTTAAAACGGAGAGTACATTCATCCAATTTTTTTTGTTACTACTACTTTCACCTCGCCTTTTACTTTTATGCTCCCCAATCCTTTTTGCCAGACTTACTCCAGTAATTGAAGTCTGCCTCTTTGAAGACCTCATTTCTTTTACCATCACCACCACCACCACCACCACCACTCAGTCAGAACAACTTTGGCAGGCGACAGTATACACAAGGAGCTACCTACTTTCCCCCGGTAGGTGCAACTGCCTCTTATCATGTTTACGCAGTGGTAGGCCTATTTGACGGTTGAGTGACACGACACAACCTTCAAAAAATCCGGTTCATCAGCAACGTTCGCATAACTTATCTCGACGCGATGTTGTTGGGCTGTTGTGGTGCTAATTCTAAAAATGGGAGGTTAGGAGGAATAAAAGTGAACTACTGTGGAGTACAAAGTGGGGTGCGTATTTGAAAGGGAAAGTGGGCACCAGAAGTCGTAAATGTAAATAGACGGACAAGAAGAAGGCTTTTTTAAAGAAAAAAAAGAAAGCATTTTCGGGAGAGTGCCGTCGTCTTGTAAAGTTGTAATATTCCTGTAATCTCACCAACAGCATCGCTCTGCCGTGTACAGAGAGAGAGAGAGAGAGAGAGAGAGACGGGTGGCTGGCGGACTGCCATTGAGAGGAAAGTATCCTCTAAAATAATAAAAGAGACATTACATTTCCATTTTATTTCTCTCCAGTAGCGCACTACCTACTAGACGAGAGAGAGAGAGAGAGAGAGAGCAACAAATGTAAACACATATACGAAGCCGCTCTTGCCAACTTTTCCGGTCCAATTTCACCAAAGTTGTCTTTAATTCATCAAAGATAAATGTACGTTGCTTTTACAATTTGGGGGTCGTTCAGATAGGACGGGAGAAAAAAGGGGGACATACATAGTATAGGGTGACAGTAGGTAAGAGTTTCGCCTTTGGTATAAATTATTATTTTTAATTTTATGTTTAAAACATTGATAGGAATGTCTTAATAGGTGGAATAGGTAGAATGAAAAGATGAGTCCCACCCCAAATACTAGTCTACCTGTCTATATATGAACGACCCCTTACCTTTTTAAAAGAATATTTATAACAGACCAAAACGATAAAAAGTGCTCCAACTACTCCGATTATGATAGGTTGACGTTGCTTATGTCTGGTATCCGGATATAAAACACGTTTGATGGGGGAGTTTCATTAAATTTTAAGCCCTTTTCCATCCTTCCTCCGTAAGTCATTGCCTCATTTGATTTCTCTGAGTAGTCCCCATGAATCTAAAGCACGTCGTACCTCCAACGGAAATTTTATTTCAAAGGCGAAACTCTGATAAAACGTTGTTGCAAGTGAGGCGTTGACTTTAAAGAAATTCTTCTTCTTTTTTTCTCTCTCCAGAAATGAAAGAAGAAAGCGAGATATTTTCCGGAGACTGCGTGACAAGAAAGAAATGGATTTAGTGTTCTCCTCTCCTCTCCTCCTGCTATTATTTCATCTCTCTTCTCCTGTGCTCCTATCACCATTTTCCCTTGACTTGGAGGGAACAAAGGGAACTCGGCTCAAAAAAAGCTGATTTAGGAATTTACTTTTACGGGGAGCACAATCTAAAACCAATTTTGTCGGATTATTATCCTAAATAAGTGATACTTTTACGCAAAGGGGGAACCACGCTCAGGAAATATCAAAGGGGAACGAGAGAGTTTCTTTCAAAGAAGAAACACTCAAGTCTATTTTCGCGAGGGGAAATTCTCTCCGTGGCGGAGTACACATCAGAAACAGAGTGCGTAGGTGTACTGCCAGCCAATTTTTCTTTCTTGTGACGGAGGTAGAGAAATTGGAGTTTGTGTATCTTAAAATAAAAAGTGGTAAAAAAACGTGTATCGCGAGGATAGGGTAAACCTTGGTGCCGAATCGCCGGGACCGATTTCACGTTGCTGGTGATTTTCACGGGGAAATGTGGTACGAAACGAAAAAGCTTCCAACTTCAATATTTCATCCGCTGAAAGTGCAAAAATGTGGAGAAATGTGCAAAATTCCTTTCACCTTAGGTTTAACACGGGAAAGGCATTTGCATAAAATTTTACCCAATAATTGTGTGATGTGGCTTTCTCCGTTGTCTCTGGAGAGAAAGTTAGGGAGAAGGCGGAGTTTTAAGTACTTGAACGTGTGCTATTACGTAAATGGAGCGACCAATTAGCCAAAGTAAGTGGTTGAAACGAGAGTCTCCACATTTGGGGAAATGACTAAGTGTCTCTCAGGTGTGCACCCACTCCCCCGCCCCGCCCCCTTCTAAAATGGTAAAGTTGGGAGGATTGAAATTGAAACATTTTGATCGGGGAGAGTATGATGTAGTTGGAGAGAGAAGTTCCTTTAACATCAACTTTCCATTTTCTCCCAGTCGTGGGTGACATCTGTTTACTTTCACCACGGTTTTAGGCTGAGAGGCAACTATTTTTATGTCACTGTAAGTCTGGTTGTACGAAAAGGATACGCTGCTTTCATTCTACTTGTTACAGGTTCGTCACGCTTCTGCGGGAGAGAGAGAGAGATGTTATAAAGGTAAGCCACATTGGTATCCCGGGGGGGGGGGCAAAATCTTCCGGATCCTGGGATCTAGGATTCCTGGAAATTTCTAAGGCGGAGGAATTTAAAAATTGAAAGAAAATTTGTAGAAAAACGGGAAAATGAAAAAATAGACAAAAACACTTGGAAATTCCCAGATTAGCCATGGCAATTTTGTTATGTGGCTTCCAGGATCCTTGGAAATTTTAGGGGTTTGGAAGATTGTGCATGCCTGCGGGGGCGTCAGTCAAAACTATTCTGACATACAGCAGGTATAGGACTTATTTCCTCCCGGGTATTTTCTTACCTTCCGGTTTTTTCTTCCCGGGAAAATTGCCGGTAATGGGCTGAACACGGTAAATGAATAAATGACTTTATTTATAAATACTAATAGAGTCTTCCTTCCAATCTCCCTAAAATCATTTATTCAGTTTCTTCATGAATAAAATTAGGGGAATGCAGCAGAAGAAAAAGAAGCCGTTCACACAGAAAGTGAAAGCGTCATTTTATCCCATCCAAATTTCCTATCCATATTTGGGATTTGACTTTGGAAAAAATTTGCGGGGAGAAAGAAAAAAGTAATTGGTAAATTTGTATACAAATTGCTTCCATCCCGTTCACACCCATTTTAGTCTTCATTATCATCTTATTATCCTCCCAAAGAGCACTTTCCCCCGACACAATCCTTGATTAACTACGTGCGCCTCTGCAGGGAAAGAGAGAGAGATTTGTCCGATGTTGTAATCATCTTGTTAAGATAAAATGACACTTGCCAGCACTTGTGTTGCAACAACTCGACCAAAAAATAAAAATGATTTTTCCCCATGTTTTTTTCCTGTCGCCAGGTTTAGGCGGCTCTTCCCTCCTTTTTTAAGTCGGAACACGCTCAGCGTCCACGAGCAGGTCATAAATTTGAAGAAAATTACCATTCTCTCTCTTTCTCTCTCGAGCTTTCTCTGGCTGGCTGGAACTTTTTTTTCGCTGGAGACTACGATGACAGGAATAATGACGCCGATACAAACTGTAACAATGGCTGTGTGTGTGTGTGTGTGTGTGTGGACTGTGGACAAAGGAAAGTTACCCGTGCCTGCAAAAAGGACATTTCCCTTAAATTTCTGCCTGGTCGTATCGTATAACATATCCCGCGTTTTGCAACTTTCACCAAAGCAGCATTTTTTGTAAGAGGGACACGGCGCTATAATCCCCGTTTTTATTTGTGCAACCTTTTCGGTACTTTGGCAACTTTCTCCTCGTTTTGAGCAGCAACCAGTGTCGTTTTCCGGGGAAACTTTTTTAATGTCAGCTTCAATTTCTCTCGGAGAAAGTAAAAAAGGGAAAGTTAGCTTTCCCTTCTCGATTTTTATGGGCAGTGATGGCCTTTTTTAAAAAGAATTCCATACTTTTTGTCTTTCTTCTTCCTGTGAAATTAGAGGGACGGCGCGCGGCGTCTTTACTTAGGATGACGTCATGTCAGCTAAGAAAGTCGTAAAAAAACCGTCAGACAGATTTACTTTTGATGTCTCTCGTCTGACCCAAGGAGCATGTAGGGGGGAAGGGGGTAGGGTAGGCCCGTTCATCTGGTCATGTGTGGAAAGGGAGCGATAAGAAAGTGAAAAGAGAAAAACAACTTTCTCCGGCCATTTTCTTTTTTGCGATAAATTTGTTTCCAAAACAAACAGGGTTGTCGACGTGAACGGAACTGTAATAGCTGTACTATAAAAATATTGACACTATCAGAAAGAGAAAATTTTTTTCTTCCTGCTTTTGTGTACTTACTGCACACATTTACTTGTTATTCCAGCGAAAGAATAAATGAGGCGTCATTACGCTTTCTCCAACTTTCTCCGACTTTCTCCAGTGATCCTTGCAGAAATGGGAGAAGGTATGAAATGGAAGAAAATAAAAGTTTGAACCCACACGCGCGCCAGCAAGAGAAAACAGGGGAAAATAAGACATACGAGACTTCATTCGTTACTTTTTGTATTTTAGCCAAGTTGTTTTTACAAAATGTTTTGTAGGTTAAATTAGGCTACTTCTAGGACAAGCCATCCTAAACTTAGCAGGTCTCCTCGGGAATGGTACAGGTCGTCCCCGCCACGGTGTAGCCCTGTCAAAAAATAGACAGGTGCCAGAAATGAGGAGGAAGAGTGTCAGTTGGAGGGAAAAATGACAAAACTTTTAAGATGTCTACCTTGAACGAGTTGGAGGGACGCACCGGTCGTTTCCCGCGGCCCAAGGTGGCGGTAGTTTGGAGGACGACGTCGCAACTGTCGTTGGATAAAAGGGAACTGCTGCCGTGATGTCCGCCAGGGGAAGATTGAGGCGCCCCGTGGCCACTGAGCAACAGCGACTTTTCGGAGAAGAGGAGGGAGCCCGGTCCGCCCAAGCAAACGTCGTCGTGGGGGTGAAGCTGCACGTTTTTGGGGGCGCGCGGGAGGGTGTACTCCATCCCCGCCCCGGAGGAGGGAGTGGACGCCATCAATTCCAGGTCCAGGGTGGTGGTAACCTCTCTCGTGAGGGACTTGTAGACGTGGGAGGCGAGCACGGTGGGCTTGATGGAGAAAGTGATCACGCCCGTCATCACCAGCACGTACGAGAGAAAGTAGAGCGCGTGGAACTAGGGAGAAAGTATGAGATTAATACACAGGAATACAAAGGATGACCCCCGGAGAAAGCAGTAGGTACCTTGACGTTGAGGAGATACATGGACACAATCAGGGAGTAAAAGTCGGCGGTCAGCAGCGTCAGATTGAGGAAGGTGGCGCCCGAGTATTTAATGACGGCGGGGGCCACCGCGTAGAAAACGAGGCGGGAGGAAGCGTACAAGAGCAGAAAAAAGGAGGGTGTCGTAAAGCCCGCATACCAGTCCGTCTCGGTGAGGGCCGTGTACTCCAACAGAACTCTACACAAGAGAAGAATAACGTTGACCTAAGCAAGAGGGGGGGGGGAGGAGGAAGAATTTTGAAATAAAAATCGTACGTTTGCGCGCCGCTGACAAAACTGCCGAAGAGACCAATCATCCCGAGGAACTCGACGCTGTCAAACGTTTTCACCGAGAATTCCTCGGCGATGTTGGAAATGCCAAAGAGAAAAGCTCCCGCGAGGGAAATCATGTCTCCCAAGAAGCGGTCCTTGCCCGGCCCCAAGAGTCGCTCATCGTCAATGTCCGCCCAGACGAGGCAGGATACCCCGAGGAGACACAAGCTCACGCCGAGAATGTGCGGCACCATGAATCTGATCCGGAGCACGAGCCAGGACAGGCTGAGCACGGTGGGGATGGCGAAGCAGTCGAGGAGCTGGACGCTGGTGAGGGTGGTGTACTGGTACGCCTTGGAGAGGAGGTAATTCGCTTCCGCGTCGAGGAGCGCGACAAGCGCGTATTTCCAGCCGCGGGTCCGCAGGATCGGGAAGAGGTTCTGGTCGGCGGGACGGCACGCGAGAATGGGAGTGAAGAGGGTGGCCAGCACCATGTAAAACACAAAGTTTTGAGCTGACAAAAGAAAAAAAGGAGACGGTGTCATATGAACGGCCCCCATAATGCTCCCGTTCCAATACTTACCGTTGGGAATGCGAATTTTGTACGTTTCGACGAGTTGCCCGGTGGCGAAAGCAGACACACACAGCAACAGGGATAATATCTGCCCCAGAATTACCGCCAGCCAGGTTGTCCTATCAAGAAACATAGGAATAGCTTGCACGTAACCTTTAAAAAAAATCTCCCTACAAAATCTAGGGCGACCGCGACCCACCATTTTCCTAAGTGCTCCAGTTGCCCTTCCAGGGCGTCACAGCAGCCTTCCGACTTTCCTTCCAAAGAGTCCGGCTGCTTCCCCTCAGGTCTCCGACCACTCGAGTTCATGTTGCCCCAACTTGTTGCCAACCTCTCATTTCCTGAACACTCCACCACTTTTATTCCAGACCGGGGGTCTTAATGACAATCGAGATATCCCGCTTAGCACCTCCTACCCCCTTTCCCCACCAACATCATTTGCAAGACTTCCTTCCTCCAATTTAATCCTGGCGTGGTGCTCCTCGCGCTCCTTCATAAATCATCCTGTTGTCTTTCACCCAAGTTGGCTCTGCCCCACAAAAAATCACCTTCCCAACATCCGCTACAAATTAGAAGATGCCGCAGAGAAAGGGCTTTCGAGGGAAGAGCAGGAGCAGCAGCAGCTCTTCTAATTTACTGGTGTTCTCGGGAAGCTGGTCCCCACGTCTCTCGACGTCGACACTTGTACCGTTAAGTAAACAGCTGTCTCTTTCATTAACCAGCAGGATGGAACCGGGGAGACCACTAAAATCCTACACACTTTCACCAGAGAGGGAGTCTCAAGACAAGTTGGAGGAGTTCTCGGGAAAAAAACCAATCCAGATGTACTTGAGGGTTTAATGATCAACTGACGCACACGTTTTCTCTTATCATTACTACCACCACTTCTCTGACACACACACATACTTCGCACAAACAAGGAAGGACATTCCGGAGAAGGAGAAAAAAACTGATCAGGAACGTGATTCTAAGATAAGGGCTTTTTCAGTCTCTTCACTTCACCGGAGAGAGAAAAAAATGCTGACGGAGAAAGAGAGAGAAATAAGAGAAAGTAGGAGAAAGTAGACACGGCTGTAATGGCCACGTTAAAAACGAGAGAAGTGCTGCAGTCGATAAGGGAGAAAGAAACGGAGGATTTTTCCGGCATTCCCTTTCCCTCCAATACACTCATTCACTTTTCACTGAACTGTAAATTATTTTTATTTCCAGTTTTGGCCAAAAGGTTTATTTTCCGCGTGTTGTGCACAACTCGCATAAAAAATGCAAGGCTTTCAAAAAAGGGGGAGAAAGTACGTACTACAACGGTGGGGTGTAGCGGGTGTTTGTTCCACCCAGCGGGGGGATTACAAAAATATTCCAAATTTTTAACCTGGCTGAAACGGTATATAGCCGACGTTCGATATAAGTTATAACGGTCCTCCGACTTTCTTTTTAGGGGGAAAGGTTGCAAGATTTACGGGTGTGTGTCACCAGCAAGGAGAAAAGTTTCTTTGGAGTTTGTCAACTTTGAAAGAGCCACCAACGGGGAAAGAAATGAAAGGGAAGCTACATAGTACATCATTTCCGAAGGAGAATTCATTATTTTCTCCGTGTGTCTCGTGTATACCTTCCAGTTGTTCAACTCGACGTGTTTTTTGGGGTTTCTCTCTGCACTTCATTGACAGGTCTTCTCATTTTCGGGCTGATCTGTCCGGGGAAAGATGTGTGGCGGAGGGAGGGAGGGAAGAAACATCAAAGTTTTTTCAGGAGGAAAATCTTAAATCCACTCCATTATCTCCTCGTCATGGCATCATTATTCTTTTTTCTATACTTTTTTTCAGGAGAGAGAAGTAGAAAAAAACTGCACAGCAAACACTGGGTGAAGTTTGATGAAAGATGATGGAGGATTGTGTACTCAGCAACACGGAAGGAACCCAGAGAGAGAGAAAAAAAAAGGGGAGAAAGCGCTGTCAGGAACGTGGTAAACACACTTGGCTCACTTTCTGGAAAACCACTTTGTTTCTTTTGAAAATCCAAAATTAACTTTTCTCTATTGGCTCAACTTGGTGTGGGGAGAAAGTATCTTAGTGGCTGAAGGAGAGAGAGAGAGAAAGCAGATTTTTTGCACAACCCAACCGCTAACACACACAGGGCATTAGGAGAAATAGAGTGTACCCACAGACCCACTCCCGTCAAGAGCTGGAAGGAAACTGAAAGTGAAAGGGGAAAGCAACACTGGTTTTATTCGGACCAAGTTGGCTTAAACAAAACCCACATTCATTCTCTACGGCGAGTGAGTTGCTTTAAAGCACTTTGGATATTTCGGACTGGAAAATGGTTTTCACCAGAGAGAAAATATTGAGAAGAGAAAGAGAGAGAGAGAGAGAAAGGACAATGTTGTAAAAGGGAAAGTGGCGACAGAAGTGATCACGGCACCTCACTTTCCCTGTCATACGTAACTTGGCACTCCCCAGTTCGCAGCAGCATAGACGACTTTCACTTAGGCCGCGTTTAAATAGAAAGGCTTTTAATTGGCAAATTAAAATATTTATTGTGTTTTTAAAGTGGTGTAGTTAGACAATCCGATCAATCTTCATAATCTCTCTGGAGAGAAAGTATAGTGCTTTCTCCCTCCCCTCATCATCCTCATCATCATCCTCCTCCCTGGCCTAATTTTGTTTCGAGGGTTGCAATTAGCCCCGCGAAAGTAAAACTTTCTCCAAAAATAATGGCCATCTAAGGAACTCTGTCGCGGCGCCGTCACTCCCTCTCTGTCCTTTCCCCTTTTTTCTTTTGTTGTTTTACTCTCCAACTTTTTAGCCCACTACCATTTCTCTAATTAGCCATCTATCTTGTTTTGTTTGTTCTCTCTCCGTTCCGTTAGCCATGCTCCACTGCTATCAAAAACAAGGAGAAAATAGGGAAACTTTCTCTTCCAAACATCTTTGTTGTCTGACTCAAAAAAAGTTTTGAAACGACGCAATTGTTTTTAGCAACACGACCAGTCATTTTTCTGGAAGGCTCTCCATTTTTTTGGACACATCTTGAACTCTTACTGTCAACGCAATAATTATGGTCCTTTTATCTTTGATGGGTCGTCCAAGAGGTAATGAAGCACAGAGGGTCTCGCCTCCTCGTGTAAACTCAGCCAGGGCCTTTTTTCTCTGACGCTTTGTTGTCAGCAAGAGAGAAAGCGAGAGAGAAAGAGGACAAGCTCATAACGTTGGCGGAGAAAGCCGCACAGACATCAAATAGGACCTCAATGGCCACTGATAATAATGATGATGACAGAAGGAAATAAAAGGGAAAGTTGTTCTCTTTTTTTTCTTTCTCTCTCTCTCTCTCATTTCTCCGGCCACATCAACACCCGCCTCTCAGTTGGCAAGCACTCCTCCTGTTTTCTTTCTCCTTTCTCCTTGTAAAAGATGAAAGAAGAGGAAGAAAAGGCGGAAAATTTGAAACATTCTGAGGCGTCCTGTGAGTGTGTGTGTGTACCCCATGTGTGAGTGGGCCTCTGTGTGTTTGTCTTCTCAAGTGAAATGTCAGCAGCTGTTCCTTTTTTCTCTCTCTCTCTCTCTCTCTCTGTGCCTCTTCTTTTTTTACGCTCTCTCGGCCTACCCACTGGAGATGATTACAAACCATAAAACATGAAAGCTTGTAATAAAAAAAGGAGAAGTTTCCGCGTCAAGCGGGTAGGGAGAAAGCGGTGGGACCGGGGAGTAGATGTCTAATGAGGCTACTCTTACAAAAGGCCGACCCCATCCTGACGAAAATGGGTGTCATTATCATCAGAGTCGGGGCGGGATGGGGGTGATGATGGTGGAAATGTTACCTGGAATAATTTAAGAACCTCTTACCAACGAGAGATTTACAACGGGGAATTTTTTAATTTGGAGAACCACATTTTATGGGGGAGAGTTAAAGGTAAGTAGTCTGACAGGTACACGCCCACTTTCTCCCGGAAAATAACAGCCAATCTTATATAATTGTGAATGCGTACTTAAAATACCGTTTTCGCGGGGTTACAGCAGGGATACGGAGGGAAGGAGCCCCATATTCGTAACAACCTACAAGGTAAACTCTGCAGGTGACAGTTGATGGTAGGGTTAGGGTGATCTCTCTGGAAGACCAAATAATAGGAGCCTTGGAAAGAGGTGAGGTAGTGCTGTCGGGAGAAAAGCGGGGCTAACCTAATCAACGTGTAATTTACTTGACTTTTACTAGTCACTTTTCTGGAAGTATTCTTGCAGCACTAAAAACCTTTTAAAAAATTGCCCTTCCCTGAAGTGACGTCGCGTCAGGGTAACGGTGTGGGATTTAAAAAGCCATTAACTTCCCCGCCTGTCGCGTATATTTTTTGTGGAGAGGATCGAGTGATGAAGATGCCCGACCCAGAGAGGAGAGCCATAAATTAAAGAGAAATCACCTTCCCCGTCTAACATCATTACACCCGGTTGATGACAGAGAAGGAAAACCGCAGGGGAAAAAAGGAAATTTCAGCCGAAAATAACGAGAAAGGGCATTTTGCACAGACATTTCATTTTAATTTTCCCCGGCGCAAGTATCTCTTTCAGATTTGTAAAAATTCTCGTTTTGTACATCACTGCACTGGAATTTGAGTTTAAATTAATCTGGAAAAAGTTAATTTATTCCCCATGGAACATCCTCCCCCTCGGCTGTTGCCTGGTCATTTATGGGCAACATGGAAGTTTTGTCGTTTTTGGAGGCTTTTGCCTGTTGAGAAGGCCACAGTAGCAGTTACAAGGGAAAGTTTCGTAAGAGTTTCCACAAAACCAGTCAAGGCCACCCGTTTACATCTGTTACAGTTCCGGTGGGGATACCCAGTTCCGAGGTTGACCTTAAAAGGATGCCCTACACTGACTGCATGTTAGAGTGCCATACTGTTTGTAATGAACTTTGAGAATAAAAAAATATTTTAGATTTTTTTGATACGCTGTTTTCCTTTTATTTTTTTTAAATCTGGTGACTGCTGTACAAACCCTTCCGGGGAAAGTGACAAGAAAGGAGAAAGTGCATAATACTGAGAGGAAGCAGAACCTCCACTCTCTAGACACATTATTAATTTCCTTTGACTTTTACAGAAAAAAAATTCGCGACTTCTTGTTCTCTTATTATTCTTCTGTCTCGGAGAAAGCATTAAGCACCATTCACTCTGCTTTCCCCCTTGCAAGAACAAAGAACAGGTTGTCAAGTTGTCTAAAAGAATGCAGATACGTCCTTGTTGTTGTCGACTTTCTCTGCTTTCTCCGGAGAAAGTTCAAAATGACAAATGGCAGAGAAAATGACCGTATTTAAGGCATGTTTTCTATCCATACTTTTTTTGCCCATGGCGAGACACAGACCCTCTGGCTGGAACCGAATAATACTCCCAATGATTAACGATTTAATCATTCCCCTTTTTATCTGGGTGCAGGGGTGTTGAATTCGGAGCAACTTTTTTAAAGGGGAATTTACCGACTCGGGTAAATCAGCCCAGATTTGATAAGTCGATATATACTACAAGCCGCCGCTCGCTGCGGTAAGCTACTCTGCGGTGGTGGCCTTTTTTTCTCTGGCTAAACGAGAAAAAGTGTGGTTTTAAATAGCCCTTAAATGGAGGGCATCCTCCCGCCCATTTCCTCCGGATCTAGCCTGATCCTTGATCCCTTTTATTACAGCAATTTGTTTCCCAGGAGCTTCGCTTTTTTTAAGGAACATCATCTCATCTTTCCTAAATCTAAGGGAAAACGGGTCGATATCTCATTTCTTTCCCGAAATACAAAACCTTTTTTGTGGGGGAAACCTTACCGTTTTTTTCACTGTTTTACTTTTTTTCTCTCTCTCTCTCTCTCTGGATTATATTTTTTGGCAGAAGCTGGATGTGAAATGAAAAGAAAGAATGATTTGTCAGTGGAGATGTATAGGTAGGGATGTACGTAAGCTGGGCGAAACTATAGGAAAGCCGTATAGAGGCAGAGAGTGTAAAAAGGGGAGAAAGCGAAAAAAAGGAGAAACGTTGTCATGTTTTCTGGCCGGCATCCATTTCCTCTTCCTGTTTTGTGGACTGGGTTTTTTCTCGGCGATATATTTTCCCCCCGTGAAAAAAAGAGAGAAAGCAGGACAAAAGGGACGAAAATTTTGGTGACTTTCTTTTTTGGGCTAGGACGTTCCAAAGATGTACTGAAGCGTCCCGTTTTTTTCCTTCCGTTTTCTGGAGAAAAGGAGATATTTTCTCCCGGAAGTGAAAGCAGCAAAAGGGAAAATTGACAAAACAGAGCGCTTGAGTAAATATTTTTCCGGGGGAAAGTTGCACATATTTTGGCTGTCAGGGATTTTAAGGATATATTTTGTCACTAAACTCCTCTCTCTCTCTCTACTTTCTTTTCTGCGAGCTTTCTTCCTCGTTTTCCAGTCGGACCCAAAAAGATAAGGGTGACAATTTCGGACAGATTTATTTTCTTGGGTGAAAGCTTCCTCCGACTTTGTTGGGGTATTTTTTTAGCACGATGGTGTGGTATTTAAACGGCTGTTTCAAGGGGAAAGCACACTTGAACACAAAAAGAGACTGTACGCGATTAGCATTTTGGGGATTTATAGCTTGCATTCCGCGCAGAAATACTCTCGAGGCTGAAAACCCCCTTGGAAGCCCACCCACGGTGGGCGATAAATGCAATTTTCTCGTAAAGGAAACGATAACTTTGTTCTGGAAAGGGAAAGCGCTCTCCTTCGGAATAACATGACTTACAAAATGGAGAAGCATTAAAAATCCCTTCTTGCTTTTACCGGGGCTGCTACGAGGCACTTAAGAATAATTTTTGGAGAGTGAGAGAGAGTGAGAGAGAGACACTTTCTCTCTCTCTCTCTTGAGTCGAGTGCAGGCATAACACTTTCTTCATTCCACTCTTCATGTATGTTTCCCCACTGGCGCGTCATTTAACCTTAATAACCGCCCAGAAAGTAATTAACCTGCTGCAAAAGAGAAAGTCATTTTTTTGTGTTCCGGCTGGCGAGAAACAAAAGAGAAAGCTTTCTCTTAATAATTTTCTCTTTTTTCTCTCTCCGGAAAGAAATTGCACACGGCGCATTATTTGTCTCTCAGAGAGCAGGAAAACATTGGGGGTGACACCGACACTCGCAGACATGTTGAAATGAAAAAGTGGAACGTACCACCGAAAAAAAGTCGATAGGCTTTCTAAAAATGTGTGTATATATTTGGAAAGGAGTCACCAAAGGTAAAAATTTATGGGGAAACTTGTCCCGTTTTAATGATTTAGTTAAGTGCGCCCCGGTAATAATATTTTTGGGTAGTAAAAAGTTACCTGAAAAGTTATTTCTTTAAAATTGTAATTAACTCCGGCGTTACAAACGAACACCGGGAAAGCGATCCGCATGTTCCTGACAGGGGGAAAACTTTCTCCAAAACAATTATTCTGCAAAGACTCTCCAAAAAATAGGAGTGAACCAGTTCGTCGACGACACGGCACCATCATCATCATCATCATCATCATCAGTGGCGGGTGTCATGTACAGACATGGCACGCGGATAAAAACGAAGATTAATGACCACCGTGACTCATCACGACTCAATATGTTCTCCCAAATATCGGGGGTAATGGCGAAATTCTTTTCTCTTGATGGCCCTACTTTCACCGGAAGTGTACTGATGTGTTAAAGAGAAAGGGGATTGCATAACTCGTTTTTTTTCGAGGTTAAAATTGAATTTGAGATGGATATCTACAAAGGAAGTTTTTTGAAGGAATTTCACCGAGAGAGAAAGTATACATGAGACAGACAGGAATTCTCTCGGGGAAAGTTGGTGGGAAAAGCGGAATTTTAATTATCGGCAGTGCATAGAAAAGTGAAAGGGAAATTTATTTCTGTGATTACATATTTTTGCTCGGGGGTCTCTACATGCAATACGGCGGCGGTTGTATTTCATTTTAAATGACACACGATCACAACCTGCTCCTCGAGAGTGATGCAAATCCCTTTTTGAAGCCATCCCGCCCGTTTCTACTTGAAGTGGCAGCCAGTTTTTGTTCGCTTTCACTCTCTGGAACGGGAGAAAAGGAGAAAATGAAAGGAGGAAACTGCTTAACCGACTTTATGAATGCAAAATGAGGATCATCCAGGCGAAATCTCTTTTCCCCCGGGAACTTTTCCCCATTCCAGGATTGCGGACACGTTTCAGCGGTGAAGGCACAACAACGGTGGTGGTCATACTTGTACTAGGGGGGACTGTGTGTGTGTGTTGAAGGTTTTGCAAGTTTTACCTGACAGAAAGAGAAAGCTGTTTCTGGCGGGGGAGGAAATGTACTCGGCGATGACGGGACGACGACGACGACGAGGGGGACGCCAGGCTCATTTGTACTTTGTACCGTTGTCGATCCACGCTCCAGCGGCTTTTTGTTTTTACACGGGGAGGCTGGGAGCTGCACCAGGGAATTTCCTGTGATATTTCCCGTTACGCTCCCGGAATGCAGTATAAATTGTAAGTGGAGCATGAAATTGAATTTATGATGATGCTGATGCCAGACTTTATGGCAGTTCCTTCCTTTCTCTTTCTCGCTCTGCTCTTTCAACGCTGGTGTCTTGAAAAAAGGAGACAGGCTACACCGTACCTCGAGGAAGGCGGCTGCGGAAGAAACAAAAGAAACGGGGGAGAAAATTCATTAATCTAGAAAATGCGTTAAGCGAAGAAAAATATGAATTTTATTTGTTGTTGGGGGGGGATTTGCAAGTGACAAGGAGAAAGCTGCGTGCGGGAAGAGAGAAATGCATATTGTTTGCATGGCTGCAGAAGGGAGTAGATGGGGAGCCTGCGAGTATTTGGGACAACTGGAGGGAAATGGGGAAAAGGACTTGTTAGAAAGGCAGTGGGTTGAAAGGAAGGGCAGAAGGAAATGACCCTAGAAAGTGGGATCATTAAACACATTAAAAGGGACAAGCGGCACTTTTTATATTTTATTTAGGCGAGTAACAATAAATTACATTTTCTGTAATGGACGACGCATATTTTAAAAATAAAATTTTGTTTTCTTTTTTGCACATTTGCAATGTTTTGACTTCTGGAGGAAGTATAAGACCAGCTACTGTGGTACTACCTAGTTTTATGTGGTGCTGTCAGGCCGGCCGTGAAAAATGGAACACTCGGAGACAAGCGAATTTTGAAATGCTGTTTTCGTTAGTCGATAGCTTGGGTAAATATCGGAGCGGAGTTTGTAGATGAGCTTATGAGGTCAACCCCCGGGGGAGGTAACGGGAGTGGCAAAAGTTAAAAGTTGGCAAGATAAATAAATTAGCTTATGGGATGGGGGCTCCCGTTTTAAAGTAACTTCAGCAATTAAGTACCACGACCTTATCCAAGTAAAATCTTCTCATGACGCCTAAAACAATTACAACGATTCTACAATATCATTATAAATTATTATGGGGGGCTCAGCATCCCCCCACCGCCCGTTGTTTGAGATGAAACGGGGGAAAAGCGCTTTCGAATGACAACTTACTTCCCTTTTGCAATAACGTTGTGCGTACTTAAATTGGATTTTTTTTAATTGGGTAATTTTGAACTATGACTTTCATTTAAAATTAGGGTAGAAACAATTTTGGAATCATTAACCCCTCATCTCATCCTTGCGATTATAATAACATATTACTCGATCTATTACAAATAAAAAAACCTTAGCAAACAGTCAATTTTTTCGAGTATTAATTACAAATATCAACTTTCGGCGTTCATAGTACGTAACTGTTATGGTTTTCGGTTTGCTCTGTAGTTACTATTATGTATTTGGAAAGTTGGCAAATTCTTTCCGAAAGTGAAAAATGGCAAAAGGGGGAGGGACCCTACTGTCACTATTATTTTCCATGTTAAATCCCATAAGGACTCGAGAAAAATTTTCCCGTGTATCAAAAAGTGATATTTTTCCAATGTTTCCAAAATGACAGAGCGTTGTATCCTGTGGCTTGGTATGAAGTCTTAGGATGGGGAGGAGCACATAATATTAAAATATGAAGCCAATCCCAGACATACAGCCTTTGAGTATCCCTCGTAAGTAATACCACTATGGTTGTGGATGTTACGACGTATAACTGCATCAGGAAGTGATGCAAGTGCGTGCAAGTGGCTGGAGAAAGGCCGGCATTTTGCCGGCGGCGGGTTACTAGTTTTCCTTTAATAATAATAGATGCTTTATTAAAAGTAAATGGGATGTGTACAGGTTCAGATATTATGGCCTTCTGTTCAGGCATCTGGCCAGCATTTTTACCAATATTTTCCACTTTTTGTCAATTTTTCCACCTTCTGTTCAGATTTTCC
>JAHZNE010006174.1:0-12410 GCA_027744055.1 Callyntrura sp. NNG-2020
GGGGCACTTAATAATAATTCATTTCCCTTAATACTGATTAACATTACCCCACTCACACACAATGTTTACTAACCATGCATAGGCAGAACCTGCATGAAGATCAAGTTTACATTCCCTTCCACATGGCGAAAAAAGCAAAAAGCGATTTTTGTTGAAGTATTTGAATGGTTCCTTCAGTGGCAAGGTGGTCATCACCTCGAAAACGTCGTGTGAAAACTATTTGTTTTGCATGTCACTATTTTTGTTAGTTTTGCAAAAATTTAAAATAGAAATGACGGAGGTATTTAGAAAACGAAACATAATATACTTATTGGCTTATCTGCTAATTGTTGTCTTTGTTGAGAAAAACGAAGCAAAAACACGAGTCCGAAATGGGTTACTAAAAAACTCGTTCCAGCACCAACAGAGGTCTGCATTTTGTTTGGACGTTTATCCTGGAACGGGACTGGATGATACGGCAGTGCTGAGATTTCACATGGAGACACAAAAATGTTACAGGGTCGGCGATAGGTATATTGTCTACTCATTACTGTATAATTACTCATTAATTTTTAAATCATATGCATTTTAGAACTGACGAAGATCACAAAGCCGTTTCCATAAAATATCTAGATATAAATGAAATCTAACTATTTGTTAAAGGGGCCCATGTGGCGAAATGATGGTGTTTACCATGGAGGATGCCAACTTTGGTGTATGTGATTGTGATCAATCTCTTCGCTGCGGTAGACCGTTGATATATTGGCCATCCAAAAACCGTTGTTACTTTGCCTACGATCAAGGGCCATGTCGTGAAGGAAAATGGCTCGTATTTGGTTTTGATTTGCACCCTGTTTGCAGACGAAATCCGTGTTTGGGTAAAGAGTCGGAAGTTTCGTCGTACGACAACAGATATTGGTTCTCGCATAAGGGTAAATGCTATCGGACCTACACAAAAGGATACTGTCATTATGACGATGAAATTCTTTTCAATGCAAAAACACATTACAGACCAACATGCATGAAAAATCCTGAGTGTTCTTCATCACCACATAATGGGGCTGCACTAATGTTGAGTTGTCTTCCTGGTCAACGGTTAGATTTCCTTGGTAAGTGTGAGAGGGAGTTCAAACCGTTAAAGCATACTGAGAACACGACAGTTCTGGGTATTCCTGTGACGCGAAGACCGACCAATTTATATTGCATATTTTGTAAGGTATAAAGAAAATCTACTATTATTATATCAGTGCAAAATAATTTATTTTATAAGATAGTTAGAATACGAATAAACAAAACGAACAATAATACTATAACTTTCAAAGTTAACATAGGACGGGTTTGAATTGGGATTTATCTGCATTGTTGAACATACACAATTAGCATAATTTAAGGGGCAAATTGGGAAAATGCATGGGTTCAGCATTTATGTAAAAATACAATCGTTCATAATAAGTATCTCTCCATCAATCATTGATTATAGTTTTAGATGAAGAACACACATTTAGTTATCATCATCAAGTCGGTGATAAGCATTCTTCATCACAATCACAACAACTTTTAATACATGCATAAATGGATAACAGTTATTATAAACCGAAACGTGATGCTCAGTACGACGCGTAACTCAACGTTATTTTAAATAAAAAAACAATATTTTTTTAAAACAAGTGTATTTTTATGAAACATTATGAGAGACGAATAGGAACCGTTTGAATAGTTTTTAAAAGTTTCATTTCATGCTTATTATTAATTTTATTTTTCTAAAATTGTATCAGTATAAAAGTAATTTCTAGTAAATAAGGAGAGTATTAATATAACAATTTTACTTTGGCGCTTGAACACATTTTAACGAAATTACAATTAGTAACATTCACAATAATACGGTTATATACTTTATTCGATGAATACAACGATTACTTGCCAGATATTCTTCGGTTATTCAGTCAGAGTGGTAATGACTAACAAATCTTTCAAGTACTATAAAAACTTTACGTACTCACATGCGCATGCGGTATGATCGACATAAATCGCTAGTAATAATAAACTCCATACACTGTGCCGTTACAAAAGATCGTGTCCTATGGAAAGATTGAAAGATTCGATTATTATAAATCGTTAAAACTGTAAAAACTAAACCTGCTATTAATGTTTTAATGAAGATCTTACGTTGAGAAACGTGTATGTAGCCATACAGTCTGCTTCTGCGTCCCAAAGACATCTGGTTGCACTGGAAGCGCCTTCGCCTCTTCTTTCTCCTAATGTGACCTGAGTAATAAGTTTGTAGCGCTTGTAATTCTTGCTTTTGACTTTTTCATGAATGTCCTCGAGGATCTGTTGCACCCAATCCTCACATTCTTCAGCAGAGTATTCTTTACCCTCCAGTTTTTCCGTTATAGAGCGTTCTAACAGCACTGACACAGTACCTGGGCGAAATTTCTGATTGAGATCAGGTCGTATTTTGTATCCTGCACTTTCAACTGATGCAGCTGCCTTTGATTTCCCTTGCGTTTTCATAACTTGTGATTTATCTGAACCATCAAAACTTCATTGTTATTACCAATTTATGATATAGTACCAATGGTTAACTTTCTCTTATACTGCTATATTCAAACCATCAGTGGTTTCCTGTTGGGCAGGAGCACCGGACATATAATCCTTCCTCGAGTTCATCAACATCAAAACTCATTTTATTTACGGTACCATCCTTTCTTCGTCGTTGGCCTTTCGGAGCACTTGGTGCATCACCTTTCCCTCCCGCATCTTCTCCTGATGAGGCATCTTCTTTCGACCCCTTTGGCAATTTTTTTTCATTTACAACTGCAGACATGGTGAATGTAGTAATACTGATGAATTAAAATTGGTTCTTTATCCTCAAAAGAGGTTAGTGATTTACCAAATTCAAAAGTTTCATCAACAAAACAGCGTTAAGAAGTTTGTTTTGAAGTTTGGATGAATTGGAAAGGCGTTGAAATCTGAGTTTAGAGACACATAAATTAGAAAATAACGCGAAAAGCATGCTCGTGCCTTTGACCTAAAAAATAATACAACGCTACTTGAATAAGTCAACAGTTGTTCTCCTCAAGAGAGAGAGAAAAAAATTTCATCTTATTCATAATTGACTACAATTTGTTGTTTCCATGATCATTTGTAACGCTATCGCCGACAATCAGAGATGAATGTAAAGGAGAAAGAACACTAACGTTGTTTTTTAAAGATGGTCCCAAACCAATGTGTCGGGATGTTGTCTTATGCAACTCTCGTGTTGTTGAAATTGAGGACTCGTTGCCATCGTTGAAAATAGCAACCCCTTGCAATATTTGGGGCTAAATTTGGATGTTAGATTCTTTCTCTGGATATACAAGAGAGAGCTCTCTGCCGATAATAGTGTGGAACATCTACTATTTACCCAGTTGAACTCAGGGTCTCCTTACAAATTTTGCAAATATTTTAGCACCAGCGCTGATATGTCACTTTAATGTCAGTGTGCCCGTATGTCATTTATACAATGAAACGTATTTAAAATTCCACAACGGCAGGAACTATAAACTAAACTACAAGCATTGGAATGGGTGTACCCTCTTCAGTGAAGTGTTAATAATTATCTATTAATGGAATACATTAAGCTATATAAATTACATATTGGTTATTTTAGCTACAATTACTTTAACTGAAAATCCAGTGATCTTCCTTACAGTTTCAGTTAAACCTACGGTGAAAATCAACGTTTGCTTAGCTTATACGGATGGGGATCATGATGAGTCCACTCCACTAATAATATTGATACAAAACTGGTAGTTTGTTGATTTCTTTGTGTTTAGCAATGGATCAGCTGTTGTTTTGGAGTCTGTCTGCTCCGTCTCTACTAGCTGTCTGTTTTGCTTCTGATATCATTCATTCACCACAACAACTGACAACGCAACGCAACAGGGAAAAAGAAACACACACAATTTATTCCGAGGAAAGAGGAAACCCAACCAGAAACTGGGATAATTGCAACCGGCACACACCCCCTGAAAACTCTTTTGTACCTGAAGCTTGGAAATTAATACTTGATTTTCTTTTCGCAATTGTCAGTTGTACTTGTGCGAACTGCGAACTCCGAATTCCGAATATGAAGGAATTAACACGACAGCATGTAACATCTGCCTCTGCCACCCCAGTGCACAGTACTAAACTATGTGACATTACTAACAGGGGTACACATTCAAATGCAATTATAATTCAAGTTCAAGCAGATAAATTGATCAATTACTAACAATAGCTGCCAAAAATAGAAATGTAAAATGAACGTGCGTTAAAAATGTCTCTAGAGAATCCTTACTTTCAACTACATAACTCAATTTTGGTCATTGAAAACAGCAGCGAAGTGAAAATGGACTTTATGTTATGCTTTAGGGCATGATGGTGTGTGCTGCTGGATATGTTTACACGAAAGAACAATATTTATTCAAGCCATGATCGGTTTATGGTGATATCATCATAAATGTGAACACCACGACGACAATTCTATAGTCTAGTCTGATTTGGTTACAGATACGATATGAGATATTTTTGTGTCAAATGCAGTTTTCTGAAGTGACACTTGACAAACGACAGTTTTTTTCAATATTCTGACTAAGGCTAAGGTTCGCTTTCGGTAGGTTTAATACTTCTATGCCTTGTGTGTTTGTGTATGTAAGCGTAAAATAGATAAAACAATAAGTATGTCTATATGGCATCACGTTTTACATTTGAAAGTTTAACTTTGAATAAGTCGACTATCGGTCAAACCCACCTCCAACAAGTAAGTTAATTATTTGTGCTAAACATAAATGATCAGACATAAATGACATGCTGTTTGTCATGAAAATTTAGAAAGTATTTGGATTTTGTTTAGGGTAGTTTTACCCAATGCATTAATTATAACAAACACAACACATGCCAATGACACAAAACAATGCGAATGTTTCTTCAAAAATATTACTCGGAAAAAGAAAAATCTAATAAGACGGTGGTGGTGAGTCACTTATGTCATGTCACTTACAACTTACAATTTTTACACCAATGACCAAGACAAACTAACAGCCAACTCTGTGATAGCTGTCATACAACTGTCAATATCACAAATCGTTGTAATTGTCCACATAAATAAAAACCGAAATATATGTCGAGTATGATGTCAGAATAGTCATTGCAAGATATTTTGAATTTATTGAACATTAACAGTTCAAAATAATTTAATTGTTTGCCATCCGGGCCAATCGCTTGTCACAGTGAATATAAAAGCACGTGCTTATTTTTAAGTGAAGGTGAATACTGGGACACTAAACGGAAAAGTAAACAAATTCATGCACCTCAAAATATTCCTCCGTCCATTGTTAGGAGGTTGGCCAAAATTAGTCATTAGTACTAAGGTGAAGGTATACTCTAACAAAATAACACTATACCATATAAAGATTATCGTTCGATAAAACTTCAAAACAAAAAGGAACATCTTGACCTAGTCAAAATAACGACGTTCAAGAGTTCATTAAATTTAAAAATGTGTGTTGACATCACCATCATCTTGTCGGCAATATGTATAACGCGTCGTAATTTTATTTTGTAAAACTCGAAACACTTAGAAGCAAGTTCATACCATCCCGAGTTATTCTTGTCGAGTACTGGCGAGTGCCCCTACTTTCCTCCTTCCTCTGAATCTCACCGACAAGCGACAAGCTTTTAGATTTGTGTTGTGTCGTTATTGTCTCCGTCCTCGAGGAAATGCGACGTGTCTAAAATCGCGAATTATATTTTCTCATTCTCTTCTCTTTCTGACAACTAATCAGCTAGCATTGCAGTATTAGGAATGCTTTGTTCTGGCTCGTATGGCTGGTCATGTATTTTAGGATAACCGATAACGTGATAACATTACAAAGAAAGACATTTTGTAGTTTGAGCTGTTGGTGTATTTTGGCGGACTGAAATTTCCTACATTAACTTGTACCACGACGGCTTTGCAACAAGTTGACATGCCATATATCACATTTGTGTCCGTGTCCGTGTAAAATCAATTACGTATTGTTGGCTGTCGAATTTTCTGCAGCGATACTTTTACTGTGACAAACTTTAAACCAATTTTAATAAGAAATTCAATGTTTTCCAGAAATGGCAGCTAGACTCCTTGGTTAACGATGTCTTAAAGAATTTAAATCTGGAGATTCGAGCGAAAAATTATTGATGTCCATTTTTGATTTATTGAATAATTGACAACGACAATGTTCATTGCGGTCAGTCTGTAACATGTATGCGTGAATTCAAAACGGACCAAGAAAATTTGTAAAAATGCCTGCCCTAGTTGCTTTGGGACGTCGCTGGCAGATAGCCACTGATGACTTCGTTTTTCCTGGATTTATTGATGTATTAATCAGAGTTTCATGGTAAGTATGAACAGACACAAGTAAACCAAAAATGTTAGTGAGTAAATTTCATTTTAATGATGTTATGGTAATTAATCATTTCAACGATTTCTCTAGGGTTGTCGCGGGGTGTATTATATTTTGGAAAGAAGATGTTAAGTTAAGCTGCGAAGGAGGTTCATTAATTAGGATTTACCTTGTCGGAAATTTTGTCGTGTTACTCTCAATTATTTTTGCTAACATTGCCTTAGTTCAGAACAGCATGGTTGGTTTTATAATGGACACCGAAGCAAGGAGAAACGTGGTACCATGTCTTTACATTAGGTAAACACTAATATATCTACTCATCCGATGTATTTATAAAAAATCTGCTACTGATGAAATCGTTTTATTGAAATGGTACTATTGTTTCTTACAGAATAGCCCTGGTCATTCCCGAGATAATTTGGAATGGTTTGGGTACCAATTGGGTTTACTCTAACACCATAATGTGTGATACTGATGCTCCAGAGACTTTGTTGCTGATTAAAAGTAAGAAATTGCATTTTGTTTTAAAATACGCATGATGGCGAATACCGACATTTCAAGGCTCATTTGTGTTTTCTTTTCTCTTTTAGTTCTAACTGCATCTAGTTGGGTACTTGTAATAATAATGTTATGCGTGATGGCAGTTGCGTTTGATCCGTTAGGAGGTAAAACCCCGTCTTTTGATGATATGGATTATGAACGCTTTGAACAAAGTGTCTTACATGGGGGCAGCCACACCAAACTATGGGAACGTCGCTGTAAAATAATCATGTGCTCTTGCATCGGAATTGATGAGACTCACAGGAGAGCATTTCGAGATATTGGGAAAATTATGGGATACTTGTTTGAGGAGGACTTGGTTCCGTCAGACCTTGCAGCTGGATTGATTGTTCTCAATCTAAAAAAGACGAATGTCCTTCATAACGCAGTACAAAACCGTGATTTAATAGCTGGAGGATCTCGTGAAGACGAAGTTAATGTCGTTTGCGGTTCCCCAAAGGCTAATAATTTTTTGGAGGAGTCTAGCTACGAATTTGAAACGGACAGATGGCATTCACCGCAACTTATAGCACATTTTATGAAATATGCTTTGGGAAGCTATGGGTGGCCCTGGTATGTAGTGGCACACCCTCGTACAGGTGTACTGCGATTGTGGAAAAATGTATTATGCTGTGGCGTTGGCGAGTAAGTAAAAACCGTTTTTGGGTTTCAGTGGCTTAAGACATTTGTCTTTATTTGAGCTATCTTTAATATATTGATTAGACTGATATGACTGATGATATTAGACTGATTTTATCTCTTAATATTTGTTATAGAACCCAGTTAAGCGGAATCGAAGGGGATAATTGCTGCTTTTGTCATACTTCAGCACTCAAGTTGACTACTAGTGTAAAGGATGTGGACTTGCTATATGCTTCTTTTGAAAACAATGTCTTTCAAGCGCCTTTTTTTATCGCGTTAGATCACGATGAACGAAGTATTGTTGTTGCAATACGAGGAACCATGTCTCTTCGAGATGCTATTACAGATTTAAGTGCCGAGGCAAAACCTTTAGACTATCCAGGGATTCCTTCAGGATGCAAGGTTTATAGGTCTATTTTGAAATATTTTAGGAGCCGAAGTAATACTTTATAGCTTCCTCCAAAACTTTTATTTGCTCTTCTTTCCAGGCGCACCAAGGAATGCTTCTCACTGCAAAAAACACGCTGGAAAAAATCAATCAGTTGGGAACACTAAGTAGAGCTGCCATCAATTATCCTTCATATACTGTTGTAATCACCGGTCACTCGCTTGGGGGTAAATTTGAGACTTTTCTTGTTCTGTTTGAAAATGTTTTGCAGATTTTTAAGTTTTATTTCTTTTGCAGCGGGTACTGCTACTTTACTGAGTTTGATGCTTCGTTCTACGTACCCGAATCTCAAGTGCTTTGCGTTTTCGCCACCGGGCTGTCTGGTCACCGCCGAAGCAGCAGTCTACTGCGAAAGTTTTGTGACATCTGTGATAGTTGGGGATGACATTGTGCCTAGGCTCAGTGTACCTTCCTTTGAACGTTTTAAAAATGATCTGATACGAGTCATTAAAGAATGCAAAACCCCTAAGGTAATTAATAAGTTATATTTTCTGAAACTGCATAGTTTTTTGTATTTATATAGTATAATATTCATTTCAAAAGCAAGAATTCTTGAGGATAACAAAATGTTATTATGAATAGTATCGGATCCTGGTTGGCGGATGCTGGTATTTTTTGATGGGAGGTGTTCCTAATTTATCGTATCTGGATGGCAGACCAGACGGCGATGATGGAAGAAATGGAACGGACTCTACCCCATTACATGATTCTAGCCAAGAGCAGCCTAACTATCACACATACGTGAGTTCATTTAATGCAAATAAAATTTTGATCATCAAAGTAAAGCGGACCCAATAACACGTCATGGTTTACGACGTGATCGCTAGTAATTACAAATTGCAACTTGTGATTCAGGTATCATTGGCAGAGGTGAGCCATCAGATGCAGCGGGAGTCTGTCACACGATGTCCAATGTATGTGCCTGGAAAAATTATGTTCGTTTCTGAAAGACCTATTTTTCAATCAAGACCAGACTTGGTGGATGATGGACCTCGATATGAATATAGATGGGCAACGAGGGAAGAATTCTCAGAGATTAAAGTCACTCCAAGAATGATGCAAGATCATTATCCAGACAATGTTCTGGAGGCTTTAAAAGATATTGCATCTGTCAATTCTAGATCGACGTATTACACCGTAATTTAGTATTCAACGCCAACGGTGCCGTTGTTATAGCTACTAGTTGTATTCTCCATGTTCTGTTCATTAGTTTTCTTCAATACATGACTTCTGTTTAAAATATTCTTATTGTAGTTGACATCGTGTAGGATTGTGAGATTTTAGAAATGATCATGAAATTAGTAATACGTATTTTTATTCTTTTCTTTCACAAATATAAAACGGGTCGTGGGTCTACTCAAATATTAGAGACTGGTTCGAGAAATAGATTATCTATGTACTCTTTCGAAATTGAGATATTTTTAACCGAAGTGGAGTTTATATTTGAAGCGGAAATTGTAAAGAATAGAGTCGATTATAAATACTTTTATGGTAACTAACTAGTATAGTCCTCAAACAAGGTTGCTTTATTGTTTGAAATTAACAAATCGTTTTTGGCAAACTGATGTAGAATAGGTACGTAAAAGGAACATTAAAATGTAATATACATTTTGCTTTTACCATTTTTGATAAACAGTAACCAAATAATGGGCGAAGGAAGACTGAGTTTTGGTTCTCCGCGGCTAAAATGATGCTGAAGCTAGAGTTAATTGGCAAAGGTGAGATGATTTTCTCAGGTTTTTACAAATGCTAATGGTTCGTGGCGTCAAGAAATCGATGTGATGGGTAAGTGATGAAAAAAATGAGTAAAGTTATTCGTACCATGTTTACCCAGTTATCTCTAGTCTTCAACTAACTTAGTATTTTGAAAAGCGTCACAAGAATTTATCATGTTCCATCATCTATATCTATCTGTAATCCAGCCAAGTTTACCATATGCATTTACATTTTAATGGTAGTCATAGTAAGTTTCTACATTGCTGTGAAAATGACATTATAATAAATTAGAGCATGATAATGTATTGAACATTTATGGGAATATGGTGTTGGTGTTTACATAATATGTATATGTACAGGTTATAAAATACTTGCATTTTAAGCTATTGAGATCGTTAAACATCACACTGTTATGTACTCTTGTAGTATTTGCAGTCTCAAAGTGGCCGACAAATTTTTAAACGTGAGATTTCACATAACGCTGGCACTACAACTAATGTAACAGAATAAGTTACATTTTTCCAACCAGCCATGGTAATTTCCCTTTGGTTTTAAAGTTCCAGTAGTCATAATAAACTTTTGAAACGACTGCTACAATTAAAATGGCAAGGACAATACTGACAATATCGAGAACATCCATGTATTGGGTACCATGATCCACTTGGCACCATTGCTCCATCCTCATATATCGAATCTAATAATAATAATACATTTTAAGTACGTAATTTTTAAAATAAACGCCAAGTTTCTAAGACGTAACATGCATAAATATTCAATGAGTACCTGCTCATTTGTACTGGCACAGCGAACATCCTCCACGTGTCCAATGTGATTAGAATATTTTAACAGCCAAACCTACATAAACAAAGAAAAGACGATTAAACATATTTTACATTACCTAAAACAACTGCCATATTTTTTTTTATCTTAGTTTAGCATGGATTTCTAAGGAATCCATTGTCATATACCAATATGTACAAAGCAACGTTGTTTTTCCCTTAAAAAGAGAAAATTTGCTAATTTAAAAAATGTTTTAAGGGCAATTCTTGTTCTACTAACCAGGGAGGTACAATCTTGCAAGCCATTAAAATTTCCCAGCAGCCTAAGCACGGATTTCCCAATAGAAAATGGGTATATATCAGGTCGCTATTTCAGTTTTCAAAAATAATGATACTACCAAGTGACTAGCCGTTGATTTACACGGTTATGCGTAATATAGGTAATGTATTAGACAAAATTATGGCTTTGTATTTCCGTTTTCTTCCCACTTCCCAAACTATCCAAGATTTCCCAGCAGCCTCGCTGCCGAGGCTGGCAAGAAAGTACCTCCCTGCGTACTAACGCTGACAACTAGAAAAAGTTGGAGTCAAAGGAGAACTTATGCATACCATGTCTATCGTTTATTAATAGCAATGCTACAAGAGATTAAAACAGCATGACTCGACTGTTCGTACTTCAAACGTATATTATAGAACGTAGCATGTCTACAATTTTGTTAAAAAGCTATTTTGTCAGCATTTCCATTACATTTTTTCGCGAAAATAAAATTTATGACTAGGGTCCTTTTGGATTTTTAATTTGTAAGGAATCTCGAAAAGAATCCGCAGGAGAATTTGTTAAAAATGTTTACTGTAACAGATAAACGCGTCATCTTCCCACATCATGTCTATGTCATTTTAAATATTGAAGCAAACCATAGAAATACTTTTACAAGGTGAGAAATAAAAAGGATAATGTTAATAAAAAATACAGTTAGGGCATTGCACTATATGGCTGCCACAGTATGGCAACTATTCTGCTGGATTCCAGAACAAATTCCTGCCACTCTGTGATATCCAGACAACATATTTGCGCTAAGACGTGCCAAAGGAAGATAGGATTTGATATTAATTTCTGCGTCTTAGTATTCAGCATTACGCTGAAAGGGTTCAAGGTAATGAAGCCGGAAGTACAAAGCTGGATGAATATATGCCTGGCTAGGACAATAGAAAGGTACATGTACACACGGCATTATGCAAATTTGTAGTACTCTCAAATAATACGTAGGCGAATCAACGGCGCCATCGCCTATCAGGATACTCCCAGCCCCCAGCCCAGCGCTTCGCCATTATTGTAGCATTATAGGTCTAGTCAAATGTGGCGCCAAGAACAGAATGGAAATGCTCAAATTAGGCTTTGATGCTTGCCCATGTAAAAATCTGTCAATAGATACAATGCATCTCCATGTCCACACCTCAATTCTAATTGTCTTTTACGATTTGCATTTCCTGTGACTTTATCTTCCTGTCCATGCTATCAGAGACGAAAAAATAATTTGAGCTGAAAAGTGATTCCATGGATACATACTTAATTTATCCTTGCATGTGGCCTTTTGAAATCAGCCTTAAAATTACCTTGGGGAATGAAGTAATTTGTGCAGGTTAATTCATTAGCTTTAAATGTTCGAGATGACATCAAAATAAAAATATCTGGTAACAACTCGAGGAAGAGCAGATTTTTTAGATTAGATTTGCGGGAATCGATTTAGTCGATACAGGTCTTTTGTAAACATACGAATGTGTGCCAAGCTCCAAGCTTTCCCAAGAATGAAGGGTTGACCCCTAAGTGGTCCAGGATCTGGAGGTTCATTCTCTTTCTGACTTGAGCAAATTCTAAGTAAATTCTTAGACAAAGGGTATTCA
>JAHZNE010006175.1:0-15449 GCA_027744055.1 Callyntrura sp. NNG-2020
TGGACCGCTAGCCCGGACCGCTGCACCGCTGCACCGCTGTACCGCTGTACCGCTACGTTTTGAAGTGCAACTCTAGGAATTCTCAATTTTTAAAAAGCATACATAATCTACTGTTGTACGTAACAACTATTAACTATAGGGCAGAAGATATTTTCTGCTTACATCATCAGTCAAACATTCTCACCAAATTATGAAATTCTCTTAAGAACACAAAAACAGGGTGTACATAAGAACAAAGATAAGCTTGAGACAACAGCAGTTTGGGCATAAAATGAAATAAAAACAGAATGGGGAAATGTGATAACTGTGCTTCATACGTGTTGTTATTATATGTCTAACTCCTCAGATTACAAAAATAATAGATATGAAATACACAAAGTTTTTGTAATAGCTCTATGGGTTAATGCATACATTTTTTCTTATTTAGCTGACTTGACAGCAGCAGTATCGTACGATGTTTTATGGAAAATAGTTTGTTGTTCATAAAGCACCCAATGATACTCTTTTAAAAATGTCATTTTATACTAACATACACAAAGGATTGGATAGTAGCTGTACAAGGCTACTCTCAACAACAGTATTTCCAGAGGGCAATGATGGAAAATGTTTTAATGAAAAATGTTATATTCAGTTTTTGCAAAAGAAAAGCACAACGAAACATATTAGAACTACTACTCTGTTCCCCGAAAAGAAGCAATTACAGCTAACTGTCAACAGTTCTAGGAACTGGAAAGGAAGAAAAAAATGAAATATTTAGCAAAATATATACTTGCTCTATCTATTTCTAAGAGAGGTTCATAATGAATTAAAATGATGTGAGTTGATACATTTTGGGAACACGACTTTATTTTATAAGGATCACAAGTAGAGCGAATCATCATCAGAAAATATAGTAAATACAACTACTACGGTATTTTTGCTTTCCTAAGAGAAATGATTTCATCAGAACAAATAAGGATCTTTGTATGCTAAAAGTATATAAAGTATTTTTGTTCACTTTGTTAGGATGAAAAATGCTTGAAAATGAATTGTGGATATTAAAACGCTATGCTTTGTACTCCTTTGATGCAACTAAACATTCGATCTTATTGCTCCAACGTATTTTTGTCTTTTTTGTCTTTTCTAGCATGGATTTTGGGCCAATGGATGTGTAAATTTGTCTCCTATCTTCAGGGTGTCAGTGTTTCAGCAAGCATCGACACACTTATTGCAATCGCAATTGAACGTTATCTTGCGATTTGCCATCCCATGAAATGTCAAATTTCATCCAGAGTTTGCAGAATTATGATTCTTGTTATTTGGACATTCTCCTTCTCCATCACTCTTCCATGGGCAATCTACTTTCAGCTGACTCCACTAAACCCCAATATTCCGGATAATGATTTAATGGTAAGAATATATTTATGCATTTATTTAAGACCGGCTATTCTGGGAGAGTATGCAATCTTATTCATCTTGCTTTATCAGGGTTAGTCCCTTAGCTGAACTGTATTAGGAACCGGGAAAAAATTTAATTTATAGATTATTTAATAATGAATAGCTATGTCGTCAGTGGCTTAACAAAGTTGAAAGATGTTAGCTTTGAGGTGAGGTCCCCAGAAGCAGAAAAATAATCTTTTAGATCATATCCAAACTAGCTTAAATTTGGACATACAAGTATATAAGCCATGTTGAAGCCAAGCATGTTTCCGCCATACTTGTAGCAATGCTAAATTAAAATGTAAAACAAGTTAGCGTACAAATATGCAAGACAATAAAATGCTGCTGGTCGTACATTTTTCTATAACGTGATATTATGTTGGTTTCTATAAACTTGCAAATTACAGTGAGTTAAGAGGCCAAAATTGACATTATCCAATTGTAGCTTTTCGAATGCAAATGAGATACTTCAATTCATAAAAATTCACTGAAAGAATGTTCGATGCGTTATTCTGAAAATAAAAAAATGTGATTATAGCTTGTTAGAATTCACATATTTCCGCATGACTAGCCTTTTTCTTTCTTTCAATTTCTTTAATTTTTAACATTCGCCGAAAATTATTGTTCCTTTCGTTTTTACTTGGTAGGTTCTTGTCATTCAATTATTACTAACAAGGAAGGGTCGCCTAGTGTCTTGCCTGTATCCGGCTAATTTTGGTACCTGCTGGTAGTTTCGGATACGGCAAATTCAATGATACTAACATCAGTCCGGACTGGGCAGTTGTGTGCGCGCCACAGGCCGTCTTATATTAAATTTACTTCTATCTCTATACGATCGTGTTTGTTTATTACATTTCGGCATTTTTTGTATAGTATGGCTTCAATACCGTTTATATGAGGTATTAGTGAGATGGATGCATGCTGCATGTAGAAACAACAGCGAACACCGATAAAACTTTAGAAATTTGCTCCGGATTTCAGGGTCTGACGTGACCTGTGTCGTTGTGTATCGTGGCTCACGTACAAAGTGTCCCAAAATACTACTCTTGCTGCATTTGTTAATGTTCATAGTTTAATCATATTTCACCGTTCTCTTTATTTGCGAATATCTCTCAAATACCTCGTTTAAACGCTGTTTACTTACACTTGGAAACATTCGTTTATTTTTAGACACTTACATTTGAAAAAATTGCCAATCATCAGTAATAAACCGGATTCAAGCGATGTCATACAAAAATGTCCAAATGTATATAGAGATAGAAAATGATTCCATCAATAACGCCCTGTGGCATGCACACAACTGCTCAATCCGGGCTGATGTTAGCACCAGTAAATTTGCCGCATCCAAAACTACCAACAGATACCAAAATTAGCACGATACAGGCAAGACACTAGGCGACCTTTCCTTGTAAGTTTAACATTCTTTTTGCTGTTTGTAACATTGAGTAGTGGAAGAATTTTACAAAGAGTTTCGATATTCGCTTAAAAAATCGCTCTATTCTAACATTGCCCATTTACTTCAATAAAAAACATGCCAGAGAAAAAGCTCAATATTTAATTGAGGGGCATGAATTCCCAGTTTCTCCAATTTATGAATCAAAGAAATAATTTGAAAAGACAGCAAATCTAATTTTAACTTTTCATCTCTGCGAAGAAGACTGTACCAAATCAAACTTCTAAAGAAATTTTACCATGGACTAGTATAAGAACTCTATGTGCCCATTTAACGTTGTTAGGCGTTCAATTTCAATCTCTTCACTGAAGCTTAAATTTAGAGTAATTTTAGACTGGCTTTGTTGCAAAGGATCCAAGTTTGAAATAAAAGTACTTTTATTGTTTTTAAATTAGGTATTTTTATGTGGTAAATTTGTCCAAGTGTAAGCCAGTAGCTCTCAGGTTGTCGTCAGAAAATAGTTTAATAGTTGCATACTTTGAAACCTTTCTTTTCTATAAGCGGAAGTGTCGGTTGGTGGCTCAGGTAAGCGCAGGTAAAGTTTTATAGTATTAAAATGATGCCTCGTTGTCGTTGTACTGTTTTCTAATACTCTTATACTTGCAGTTACACATGTAAAGGAATCTTGGAAAACATACTGTAACATGTTTCAGTTTCCAGGCAGGAACAGTTAGCTACATTATATTGAGATGAAATGAAAACTAAATGAATGACATTTCAACGTTTTAGGTATGCACAGAAAAATGGCCGGATGCAAAGCTGGGAAACATTTACTTTGCAGTAGCTCACGTGGTATTTTGCTATCTGCTTCCTCTGACTCTGATAACCATTTGCTACACGTTGATTCTCCGGAAGGTTTCGATGCGGAAAATTCCACAGGAAACAAAAAATTTGTCAACTGAATTACTCGTTCAAAGGTACATCGATTCCAGCTAATTTTACGTCTCTCATTATACATAAGAACCCAGTTGCTTGTTACGTCTTGTTTTGCATTATATATCTGCACACAGATCAAAAATGAAAGTCATCAAGATGCTTCTTTTGGTCGTCGTTCTCTTTGCAATGTCTTGGCTCCCACTGTACGCTATTCTAACTCGAGTCAAATTTGGTCCTCCACCAAGCGAATGGGAAGACCAATTGATTCGAACACTCACAGAACTGGATTCAAGGTAGGTGGTACATTAAAACTTTCATGTTCCTAAATCTTGCAGGAGCACCGTTGACCGTTTCAATATTACCTAATCATATCTAACTTTTGTTTTTACCCTACACAACACAGGCTGTCCTCATGAGTCGGTCATGCTGCTCTACGCTTCGAGTTGAGGTTTCGACCAGTTCCAAAACGGATTCTTCAACAAGGAGCTCCAATAGAATCAACTTGTCAACACAGATAAAAAATGGTAGTGCTGCACTGTTGAGTTCCAGTGGTTCTGACCGACATCATCGTCCGACCGAGAGGACAACATCTTTACGTTAAATGCGACAAACCCATTTTATACTCGATTACTTTGACTTTGTCATTACTAATTTGTAATAGAATACTCATTTAATTTATTAGCTTGAAATGTAAGAAATAACATCAGGTATTAATTTCTTAGTGTTCCAATGTAACATCTCGGTTCCGCGCGTTCTAGGTATAAATTACGCCCATCTAGATATTCAATAAATTCTACAGTACAGATTGCTGAATATCAATGTCATCTTACAATCAATCAATGATTCTACCTAAAAATCATTTTATCACTGCACTCTGAAGATTAAAGTACATTTTGAGAATTTTTTGCAAGTATGAGTATGTGCATGTAGTAATATGCACGATTTTTAGGAAAGAGGTTTGTACAAAATGAAACATTCTTACTTCGTGTTTTTTTCAATAAATACTATTATTAAAGAAGCAATCCTATTTACGGATAGAAGTATGATGATGGTATATATCTTTGTATAGCTGATAGTATTTTGTCGTGAAATACAGGCATAATATAAGTCTCTGCATCATAGCAGGTTAGGTAACGGTAAGTTTAAATTTGAATAATAATTATTATTGTGAAACCCGTATTTTAAACAATGCAAAATTTAAGTACAATGTATTTAAAATGGAGTGAATGACAATCGTTTCTGTCCTGGCAGTACCTTGATATGAGAGGATTAATGTAATGTGCTATTTGTTTTCAATGCTATTGATAATGTACGTATGTTAAACTTTATATATTCAATATACAGTTTCATTTTTGTTACAAAAATTTATGACAAAGCAAATACAATGATGTTTCAATTTTGAAGGGTATGAATGATAGCAGTACACTGCTAATCTGATTTTGGTAACGTGAACAATAACCGAGGTAAGTGGTTCCAAACTTTCTTGATAAATTAATATTATTGGGTAAAACTAAAAATACATATTTCATATGTAGGTTTACTACCGTATAAACAGTCACAAAAAGTTAGGTAGCAAGTTATACTATATGCACATTATTTATTGAATATTTAAACAGGATATCTGTAGCAGGATACGTCAGTGTGACGCAAATTTAAATTTAGAGTACTGCTTTATTTTTACTGTCCTGTGTATACGCAAATAACTAGAATTACTTGGAATAAATGTGTTGGGTATATGTACGACAGCTGCCGTTTTAGAACGAGATGTATGATTCTTTTGAATGCGATTTAAAAAATTGATTACAATAATGCATATAGTTTTAGGTACGCATAGCCAAATGGGACAGATACAAAAGCAATTTTAAAATATTATATACTTTAAGATTATTCGTTAGAGTATTTTATATAAGGCATATACTTACTATAAAAAAACTATTAACAATGTATATTACAAATAGCGATTTTTGAGTGAATAGAACGCGACACCTTGTCGTATGTAGATAACTAGGATCGCTACGCCGTATTTATGTAGTAGGAATTTGTGCCAGAAAAAAAAGCGTAAATCTGTGAGCATATTAATTGCTTGTGGGTAGTTTGTAGTAGGCAAGATTTCCTTGCAAATTGTACAATTCGCTACTTATTTTTATTACGTTATATCTACCATCAGCTAAGGAAAATGAAAACGTGCTGGAAAATAATACAAGATCATTTGAATGAGTCTGTAAACGAACGTCAATAGATGCGTGTTTGAAATATTGAGGGAGTAAATGTCCATGTGTGGACAAATTTTTCTTCTTCTTTATTCAAATGATCTAAAATGTCGTGTTGGACGAAACGTTTTCAAAAGAATTTTAAAGTTTTAGGTTTCGACAGGCTTGTATACTTTAAAACGTATACTATTCCGTATTATAAATGTTCTTGCACTTACTTTGAAAAGAAAAATAACAGTATGAAATAAATATATAGTTGTAAGATTTGTTTCCTCTGTTTTCTATTCTTGTTCTCATATGTTGTCATCATTTTAGTTTGTATTACCTTGCAAGGCTGGTCTCAGAATACCCCTTAATGTAAATATATAACCGTTTCCAAAATTATGCAAGCAGAAGGACTCAAGGTTTGATTTGGTGACAAACATTTTTCTCAATTGTAAGACATTCAGATCCGCCAGATGAATGAAAAACAAGTTTTACAAAGCTTCTCATCGGAAAAACGTACAAGGTAAGAAGACGAAGAAGTATATACATATCGGGACATATCTTTATGTCGATCCAATTTACATAAGTATTGAAAAGAAATTTTTGATATAAAACTATCTGCTAATTGCGGCCAGCAGACTCGTGTATCTTATCTTTTCACTTTCATCATGCTGCATGGGAAGATGCTAATCCTAACGGAACTTTACAACTGAGGTCAAAGATACTATGTGTACTAAACGTTATGCAATGAAAACATTTTGTGTGAATAACGTGACTGGCTTTGATGTAAAGATTGTTTAATTTTACTTCAACATTCGGACGGGTAATAGTTAAATTTTTATGTAATAATTACTTCAATTGACCCACGATTCTTTTTGTGTTATCTTGCTGTCAAATGGCTCACCGCCATTCCCATTACTGCTATTATTGCTATGCTATAAACACAAGGCTTCACAATAATCGGCCTCATTATGGTGTCATACTGAAGGTTAGAAATTCTTTTAAAGTTTAAAAAATCTGGACACTCTTCTCGTTACAACCTAACATTATTTTTCTTCACCCCGCCGTGTTCACATGACTGATTACACATAAAAACGTTCAGCTTCGGATGGTCTTCATTTACGTCAGGTAAAATTGATGGTAAGTACCGAGATTTGGCTTGATTTAAACGTCCTCTACCATTGGCCGCCACTGATCTCGTAGCAAAAATTCAATTTAGTTTCCTGGATTGCTGTGAGTTAGCATTGCGTTTGAGTGTATCTTTATCAGACCATTATCAAATCAATTATGTACTTGACTCTGGCAGGGAGTACCTCATACTTCATTTCTAGCTATCAGCATACTTAAATGCGCTTCAGGAATTTTATGCACAACAACTCTACAAAAGAAATTTCGTGAAGAATGATGCAAATGCAATTGGTTCTATTCTTTACAATCTGATAAACCTTCATGTTTATTTTTTTTAAACTACATCTGTCCATAAACAATGATGATTGATGATAATAAATGAAGCAGTGATGACTCATTATATATTATAAAATAAATTTTGACGTTCATAAGATTCAACAATAAAATATGCTAAAACAAGGAACACTACGTATCGCATGCATACATTAACTGATAACAGCGTTTTAAGCGCTCCAACATTCGCGTCCACAGTCATTTGAACGTTACATGTACTTTTTACGGTACGTTACTTACAATATTATGTACACATTTTTTCAATTAAGTTTAGGTCTAATGCCTAAATAGTAAATGCAAGTTATTTCTGGAGTAATCAAACAGTACAAAAGAATAGGAAACATAAAAGTTACAATAGCCCCTCTAAAGTCCCTTTACGTCTACAATAATGTTCAAATTGAATCATGACTTGCACGTGGGGCTTTTTCTATCGCCATCTCCATACACATAGTTCACATACTCAAGTAAATTACATATAATTACTATTGCACTATACGACTCAAACTCATTCATAAAAAATGTAATTAGCTTAAGTACTACGAGTTATGCATCAATTTGCCTTTTATAATAATTATCTATCAAGTCAAGGTGTATAAAATACTGTAAAATATGTAGAGTTTTAACTGCGTCTTATTAGCTAGTTAGTATAAAGTATAAACGTAAGGTTTGCTTAGGAAGTTGCATGGATGCCATCATGTGAATCTCAGCAAACCTGTTTGCAGATTTGTTTGCTTCCACGGACAGACTTTTTTTTGCTTACTAATAATAATAATTTGATTTTGGTTATACGGCGTACTAGAAAAGTTTTATTTCCCTATTGTTATTACTGCTATGATTTCTAGTTGTGGGTATTTTTAGACATCGTTTTAGCCGATTGTTGAAAACTCTTCCTGTTGGACATAATGGTGAGGCGCTATCCGCCGACTCTGAGAAAATACAGAACGAAAAACCATTGAATATTAATATATTATACAACGCAACGCGAAGAGCAATCTTGTAGATTATTTATGTGAGGGATTTCATGATTGCCCTTAACATAATATTGATTAAGAAATTGTGGGAACCAGACGTGGATATGCTCCAATACTTACCATATGTCCATGAGGAAGATTCGGATTCTGAATCGTTTGGCTCATCGCGTCTCTGTTGCTGACTTAAATTACTTCCAGTCTTCCAAAGAGCAATGCTGTTTTCTGTCCTTGACCTAAATTTTGTCCTGGAGGGTTCCTCCCATTTCGTACCTGCTTCATCATAGTCATTTTTGTCGTAAATGTCTTTGGTTTTGAGGATTGAGGGTTTCTTTACACTACGTTTTTTGTTGGCATCCCATGATGAAACTAGCTGGAAACCTTGCGCGTCAAACCTTAGTCTTCCTGACTGTCGATTTTTCCTTTCCGATTTGGAATCCGATTCTGAATCTTCACTCTCACTGTCGACATCATTAGCTTCGGATTCGTGAGCTTTCTCTTTGTTAGATTTAACTCCACCTTTTCGACTTGGCAGTTTTCCAGTTTTTCCAAAGTTTTCTTCACTTGGAGGTAATTGGTATTCCGAAGGGTCAGCCTCATATTCCAAAGTCGTGGTGGTAGTGATGATGGTCGTAGTTTCAGGCTCCGGTTCTTCAGAGGTTTTATCAAGAGCTGACACAGCTTCATGTGATGGTCCAGCCTCTTCAGTTGGTTTGGACCAACCAGGAGGTGGTCCGTATGGCACTAGTCGTAATACACCTGGTCTATCTGGATTATCTTCATCATCACCCTCACCGGGTGCCCAGGGATCTGATTTACTGTATCCTTTCCCACCGTTATTGTTATTTAACCAATCGTAACCGGGTGGATACTCTTTGTGATGGTAATTGTCTTGTACTCGTACGTTTTTCATGAAATCGTAATTATCCAAATTAACACGGAAGGGACCCAATGTTGATGGCAGAGCTTCAGGATCTTGTTCCCATCCCCAACCTCCTCCCCCTTTGGAGGAAGACGGCGGTGGTCGTTGGGGTGGCCTCTCCCCAGAGGACCAGCCGTGAGACGGTGGTGGAGGATCCGGCGGTCTGTAACCCGAACCCTTGTTATGTGGTCTATATCCTGAACCCTTTTCGGATGACCAGCCGTTTCCACCAGATCCCGGGGGTGATGATGGCGGTCTGTAAGAACCTTTTTCTGATGACCAGCCACCCCCACCAGAGCCAGGTGGAGAAGCAGGTGGTCTATAACCTGAACCTTTCCCGGATGACCAACCGTGTCCACCGGATTCAGGAGGAGGTGGTGGTCTGTAACCCGAACCTTTGCCAGATGACCATCCGTGTCCACCTGATTCAGGGGGATTAGATGGTGGTCTATATCCTGAACCCTTTTCTGATGACCACCCGCGCCCACCAGAGTCAGGGGGCGGAGGTCGTCCAAAGTCGCCTCCCCCGGGAGACCAACCTTTGTTATACGATGGAGGAGGTCTTGGAGCCGATTCTGGTGGCGGGGTGGGTCTACTATTAAAATCAGGGTCACCATACGACCATCCGTGTGATGGTGGCCGTGGCGGTGGGTCTTCATCATGCGTAGGAGGTGGTGCAGGTGGGTCTTTGTCTCCATCTGAAGGCCAACCACTTCCATCGTTTGGTGGCCACATTGGTCTGTCAGTTGCTTCACCACCAGTATTTGGCTCAGAAGGCCAACTTTCACATGAGTAACAATGTGGTGACGTCGTCGTTTGGTCATGATTTGGGGAATCTGGCATGTCGCCAGAACCCGTTCTACCGTCACTATCGTTGTCCATCCATGTTGCCTTCCCTGGCCACATGGTTGGTGAGTCACCGTTATTGTCTGTATTCCCATTATGATTGTTGCGATCATTGTCATATTCATTCCGTGGGCTTTGTGGGGGTGGGGGTACATGTGATGGAGGATCATTATAATCTGGACTTTTTGGCCAAGATGAAGATGGGGCGGGTGGCAAAGCTCCCTTTTTATCCCAGGAAGAACGATCGCGATCATTATGATTATCACCTTTGCCATTATTCGGCGATGTCCATCCATTATTCTGTCCACTATTTTCCTTTGAATTTCCCCCGCCTCCGTTTGGATATCGAATTGGGTGATATTTTTCTTCAGAGCTAGATAAGTATCTAGGAGTGTATGGTTTTGGCGTTGTTGTGGTTGTTGTCGTAGTCGTTGTTGTTGTTGTGGTGGTGGTTGGAGGAGGTCCGTGATAGTTTGGATCAAACGACCACAAGTTGTGACCACCGCGACCCTTGTCATACATAGGTGGACGTTCTTGGCCGTATCCTCCTGAGCCTGGCCATCCTGTTCCAGGTGTTCCATATGAGTCAGATGGTCCTGGTCCTGGCGACTGTGGATACCTATCGTCTTGATTGTGGTGAGGTCTATCGGGAGGTGGACGGCCATAATTTCCTTTCGATGGAGGAGGCCGACCATAGTTTCCCTCAGACGGTGGAGGCCTGCCATAGTTTCCCTCTGATGGCGGAGGTCGACCATAGTTTCCCTCAGAGGGAGGAGGACGTCCGTAGCTTCCTTTAGGAGGACGGCCATATTGTCCCTCTGATGGAGGTGGTGGTCTTGGAGGTGGCGGGTCGTAAACAGGACCCTGATCGTTACTACCACCACCTCCCCCTCCACTTGATCCCCACCCACCTCTAAAAGCCAGACCTACATCTGCTGGCCCACGATCTCTATCCCTTCCTGGGTATGGAGGGGGCGGATGGGGAAGAACTTTTGGTCCTCTCTCTCTATAGCGCTCTTCCTCTGATTGTGGAGGGGGCCTTCCTGGTCCAGGTCCTCCGTTAGTTGAGCTTCCAATATATCCGTCATGCCTATTATCATGATGAGGACTGTCGCCGCTCATCATTCTTGCTATTGCAGTCAGAGACGGTACTTCAAACGGATCTTTCGAGTAAAAAGGGTCACCTCCTCTGGAACCTCCTCCACTTTCATATCGATGTTCCCTCCTTTCTTGGAAACTTGGTTGATGCTGTGACGATTGTTTCTTCTTGTCAGTTTCCGAATCCGTAAACGAATAATATCTAAACCTCTCATTTGGAAACACCGGCACAGGGTCATACCTGTCTGGATTTTCTAAGGGGGACAACGGTTTAGGCAAATGTTTTTGGGGTTGAGGTTCTGAACTCACCACATTCATACTACCTACCAACAGCACCTGAAGCACTAAAAACTGAAAAAATCTCCACATTTTTCCGTTGTGACATTGGTATCGTTGGGAGCACATACAAGATGTCCCGATGAACACGTCTGGGAACAACAGCTAGAAGCAACACTGCCTCTTCAAAAGGAACATTTGATGCACTAACCCATTTGATACAGCCTTAGGCAACATGGAGTCTTCTTCTTTTTGCCATTAAAAGAATGGAGGTTGATTGTAAAGCACAGTAATAAGGAAACACACGAAAATCCATAAAATTCAATTACAGGGCATAAAATTCAAAATGGCTCTCGACAGTATTTTTTTATTTAACGTTCATTTCACTTCAAGTACGCACTAATTTGGCAGGGAATTCCATTAGGTAGGTATTATTAAATCACTAATTTTTCAATACACACCACAGTTCAGAGTTGTTCAGTAAATAAGAGAACTAATAAAAGTAAGTAATCTTTTGCACTTAACTGCTTTTTTGCTTGACTCATTAAAAACCTATTTTTATTTTCAAAAGAAAAGCCGAGACAAAAAATTACATCCCGTCGTTGTCGTGAAGTGCGCTGTGGCAGTTAATTCCAAGTAGCATGAATAATGAACAACAGAATTGAGCGGTGATGCAACACAATAAGCAGGACTAAAAGGGGAGAGATTTTGATGATGGCCCATCTACAAAAAACTTCAATTTTCCCATCAACAACACTTCTGAACACAAAAAAATACAAGCTTGTCTCCTCGATGATAATTTTACAATAGGTGCCTAGCAAAAGCGCTTCTGCACAGCTTATCATCCATGGCGTCGGTTTGGTCAGGATTAAATTCCAAAGTGTTTTTTTGCAGAGTTGAACGCTGATGACTGGTAACTGAAACAAACAATGAAGACGCTTCTACCTATTCTACGTTTAAGTGTAGTTTTTAATGGAAATTTTGAATTGACGACGACGATGATTATGATTATGATGATGATGACGATGGGTGAGACCAAACTATTGCGCTGCTGGTGAGTGGAGTGCTTTTGTACATGACATTTAAATACGGTATATAATATTAATATTACACAAGAAAACAACGTTGAATCTTGGGAGGGAATAAAGGACGCACCAAATTAACCATAAAAAGTCAATTTTTCACAGAATGGCAGCATTGTGATGAGCTAAGGAGCAGTCTCTCTCCTCCAATATTTTTTGTGTAAGGAACTAGAGTTAAAAATGTAAATTTAAGGAAGGATGAGAACTTTTATTAGACTACAAAGGATGATGATGTGATGAGTGACGGACGACGCACGCTCGCGCTTGACGTGGGCTATATGCTAAAACACGGTATTTATTTCAAGTACCTTGAGCTTCTCAACAGACGCACATGAAACAAAAGAAAAACGCTTTTTTACCATAAAACGAAGAAGAGTACAGGTGGGTGCTACTGGTTTCACCAGTCAAAAGTTGGAGAGTCGCAGATTAGAGCTATTTTTTGTGAACTAATAGACAGGAGTACACGAACTAGCACTAACTCAAACGGTTTACAGTTTTCTTATCAACTTTGAAGTTGTGTATGTGTTTTCATTCCGTCTTTGCTGTGCAGCAACAGCAACCAATTACAAAAGTACAACTTTTTACCACACGCATACACATACGTAACGTTATCGCACAGTCTACAAGAGGTAATTCTCCGACCAGGCCAGGCCAGCGTTCTTACGTGTATTGTTAAGCAATACAAGATAAAGATTGATAAGGATTGCAAAGGTGTTTTCCCATTTTGAAAACCTTGCTCTTAAAACAACAAAAAAATAACTGGTTGGAAATCTATGATTCGAAACGAGCCTGTTTTGCTGGAGATGGTTCTGCCTGGTTGACTGTCTGGAAAGTGGAAATTTTGTTTCTTTAAACGGAGCACGTCATTTTTATAATTTTCTACAAACAATTTGATTGGATTATGAAATGGAAGCTGCAGCAGCGGGCTTCCACTATATATATTATGCTTTTGATAAATATTTGTAGACAGGATGTGTGAAGCTTTTTTTGCCTTCCTTTGTGACGATACTACTGCATGGAGTGGAGGATGAACTGTACATTGAACAATGATGATGATGCTGATAATAAATTTGATCTTTTGAACTGCGTGGGAGGTAATTCCAAGCTGAAACTTTTGACAGGAACGTTTTTTTCTTCGGGTAGCTCGAGTTGCAATGAAAAAAGATAATTTATTTGCTTATTGCTGAGCTCCGACAATCAAGCGAGAGAGAGGTACACAACAGATAATCAGTGCATAAGGTAAATGAAACATTAAAGAAGAAATAAAGATTTTAGAGGTGGTGTTTGAGCGCACACTTTGATGTTGGCATTTGGTGTGCCCATCTTTCTAACAATAGGCACGTTGAAGGCGATCTCGTCGTCATCATGATGCGCCGGTCTTCTTATTGGTTTAGTGGTGTCTTACCTTGAATTTAATATGTTCGCTCAGGTACTCCATTCCATGATATCCAGTTCAATTTAATGGTAAGATGCGATACGATGAACATGAGTTTTGAAGTTTGCCTCCATGTACTGCTATTTTTATGTAAACGACGCTGTTTTCTTGCCTGCGTTTCTATATTGTAATAAATTACAATGATGAATCTGGGATCAGCACGTACCTACTATATGAAAGGTACGTACTGGGAAAAGATTAGCATCACTAAAAACTCTAATGCAATTACAAGAAGAAAACATGGTTTATAGTTATGCTGCCTTGACTTATGTGACCAGAGAAATTACTGATTGTGAGTATATTTTGCAGCAACGCCAAAGTAAAGTACTTTGTGTAGCTTCATATGCAGGTAAAATTTCCACAAATATTTAACCAACCACACGATGTAATGGTGTATAACGAAGATAATATGTATGATATGTGGCCGTTATGGATTATTTAGTTGTGTTCATATTGAAACTTTTTCTGCAGCCAGCCATGTTTACGACGGATAATAATATAAAGTGGAATAAAATTTATAACCATGAACTTGACAAGTAATCTGCCTATTTACAATGATTGTTTTAATTAGTGCTTTTCATTGGCGCAGTATGCAATAGTAGGGTTGAAATTATGGAAAACAAATTCTTCCGGTTTACTTACATGCATATAAGTTCAAGAACAATACAATCTCAAGAAAAAAGTACCAGCAATACCAGAGCAGAGGTAAAGAGAATGTATACGCCGCAAGCTGCAGTTGTACCGATAAAGACACATCGCAGGGCAATACTGATTCACTAACTTAACTGCCTTACTGATTGTGAGCGCAGGCCAATTACGCTTTTGTTAAATCAACGCTGAACGCTGCTTAGGGCTTGTGCTGTGCAATGTGGAAAATTTCACTTCCGGTACTACGCGTGAGAATCATCTTTTTATAGAGTTGGATGAAGAAGTCAGAACTAAACTATACATGTTTTAGATTATTAGCCTACTAAACTATAAAAATGAATGAGTTCTTAAATGAAAAGTTGATGATACAGGCAGCTTTCAACGGATATTCAATGCATATCGTACACTCATAAAGTTTGAACTGAAGTCGTCCTACCATTTATCTCTTGTATTATTTAAGGAGTTTAGTAAAATATGGAAGCATGTTTACAAATTAATTACAGGAATTTGCTAGTGTTAGCACCAAGGTCTCCACGGAAGTACTAATTTCATTTTGGTACACCGATCCTTATGCTTACCTATCTGTACAGTACACTTCGATAAGTTTTTTATGCACACCATATTCAAGATGAAATTATAGGTATAAAATGTTGTGCTATTACTAAGGTTTGATCGTATTTATACAGTGTGTCTATTTTGTATAGAGTCACTATTACATATTTGCTGACAGTGCTGTAGCACCAGCCACTAGCAACTTTCGGAAAGGATGA
>JAHZNE010006176.1:0-33835 GCA_027744055.1 Callyntrura sp. NNG-2020
ATTTGAAGGAAGGGCAAGTTATTGAGTCTCCATGGGTGGTAACATATTGTTTTATTTATCACTTTGGTCCCTTAATCGAATAGATACCACTAAAGATGACATCGCACTAAAGTGTGCGTAAAAACAATCCGGAATACATGTTCATCATCATAGTTCCATTCTCATTTCTTCAGTATATTGTAAAATTCTATTTTGCCATTATCTAAATTGCACGTAATTCTAAAAATGCATGGATTGGACACTTTGAAACAAGGATTAATGACAAATGAGCTTAACAAGATCCTCCTCAGTACTAAAATATGAAAAGATGTTTAAGACTTCGTAGGACATCGTTGATATATTTTGGAACGAACAGAGAGGATATCCTGACGTTAATAAGCTTCATAATAACCAAAATTTAATAAAATACATGCTTTCAAATACTAGGGACATGCATAAATGAGAGTTATACCAAGATAGAGCAAAAACATCAAGCTACGTAAAACTGAGACTTGGTAAATTTTGCGACAATTTCTGAAAACCTCTCGTGCGGCTATCTTGTGGAGCATAATTACGTCGCAGTGTAGCGTTTATGCGTAAAATTTATTTTGGACAGCGTTACTAATTTGGTCTGGCAGCGTGGCAGCTACAAAATGGGGTACTGTATCTTCACTTTATGAGCTTCTTTTATTTTAGCGAAAGAAAGTGCTACTACTGTCTAACATAAGCAGCAAACAGGCTTCTGTGGCTGTTTTGTCAGTTTTCACTTTGCAAACGACGAGTTGTAACTGGACGAGTTATATATAGCTTTTGCAATGTTTCTCCAGAGAAAAGACCTTCTTCATTCTTCCCAATTATGTGTCATAAACAAACTAACATATTCTTTGCCAATGTGGAAAATTTGAAATACTGCTCAAATGAAGTAGCTTCCCAGACAGCAAGATAATTTTTTATATCAAAATATAATAAATGAATAGGCGGTTAATATGTAGTTATACATTTCACCATTCATACAATTAAAAATTTATATGAAAACTAAATGTCGATTAAAATTAGAAACTTCCAAAACAGAAATTAGCGCCATCGACTTAGTTTCGTATAATTCGATTACTTTAAGAATAAGATACACATACAGTGATATTGGCCTTCAAATTTCAAAATGACCAGAATATTCTGTAGTTGAAGGTTCCTAAGAATGGTACGTGGTGTGGGTATGTGTAGTATCTGTACTGGCTTATCTATCCAGGTGTGATGAGTAGACAGCAGAGAGAGAGAGAGAGAGAGATAGAGAGAGAGAAAAGTATAAAAACGGTAAATGTAAAGTACGCATCTTACCTGGGTTGGATTTGTTTTTAAGAGTCCCCTTTTTCTCCCAACGTATTGCACATAAAACTAGGCATAACGAGCTCCTTCAATGACGACGCGAATCCCTTCAGCACTTGAGGTATTATGGTAATAATAATAAAAAATGGAAATGGTGAAATTGACGTTGTGAAATGAGCCAAATCCAATTTCAGTCTTTAAAGTCGAATATGGGAGGGAATGCAAGTTCATATCCTATAGACGTATGTACATCTATTATAATAACCGAAAGAACCTATGATATGCGAATTTAGTGTAATATCGACACAGCGAAGTGCACCTCTTTCCATTTTATTTGCTAACTTAAGGATAAACATCTGCAGAGAAAGGAAAGGTATTGCTTCCATTAAAAAGTTCTTTCTTGTATTGATTTTTGAGTGGAAGAGTTAACTTCCTACAGTAGAGCAGTAGATAAAACGTGAGATTTATGTGAAGTAACCACGAAAATCAGTTTTTATTACGCAAAAATGCTACTTTCGGACCGGTTGCCTACCGCCGGTCCATACCTAAATTGAATGTTGCTTGTCGATTGAAGTCTTCTAATTTCAAGTGTCTGTATACTTACTGGTTTTTAAAAATATTCTACAGAAAATGGGTTAAAATGTATATCCTTTCTCTCACTGAAACTGCGTACCGTACTTATCATTTTCATGTGAAACAGGGGGGTAGTCTCAATGTATAAAGTACTCCCATTTTTGTGCAACACTTAGAATCTAAGGGTTTGGTTACATCAACTGTTCAGCTTTGGGCGTGCACAAAACTCATTGTCAATTATTAGCAATAAAGACACTGGCGCTACATTGGAACATCCCGTTTTTACAACTAGTCAAACCAAATCATGACGATTTCTTTGAATTTAATTTACGTCCTTTGATGCAGTTTTTAGAAGCTCACATCTCTTTGAAAAGAATGTTTTAAGTGGAGAGGTCTAGCTAGAATCTCAATAGGAACAGAAATGTATGCATGCACTCAATGCATTCTATTCAATCGTCGGTCTTTTTAAAATAGGGTTCATGGAGAGCGTTTTGATGTGTTCTGTGGGTGTGGGAGTATATTGCATTTGAAAATAACCATCATAATTGCATTGGTCGCCTTTGTAATTGTAATGCAAGAAAAATCGTTTGTAATACAGTGCAATGTAGTCAACTGTAACATTAATTACGTACACCCACGTCCTGTGTGTTATACTTACATTTAATGAGAACATAAGAGTAGAGCAACTTGCAGTTCCATAGAGCATCTGAACGAAACAAAATATTTCAAACAAATTTAATGAACAAATTCCAACTCACCAGCTAGTAGAAACATATAACGATCATGAGGTAAAAAAAATATACAGATTTCTTCGTAAAATCTTCGCTGAATAGTAGCGCGTTTGTTTATTTATTTACTTTTTATTCATTTAATATACCACAACAATTCTTTTACAATTAAAATAGTACCAATTTTGCATAATATAGCAATTTACACTCTCTTTAAATGAAAAATTACATTCAGAAAACTAATGATTTCCCATTTTATATTACGATACGCACGTGTGCTAAATATACTACACTTAATACATTTAAAAAATGTCTATGTCCTACAGACACCTACAATTTACAAAAATGGTAAGCCATTTAAAGGGGTATTGTGGTATTCATGCACAATGCATTTAATGATTATATGCGAATATCTTTCACGATTTGTTTTATCAAGTTAGAGTGTAGTAGTAGGTATGTGATTTACACAGCTATAATCTCATACAGGTACCCTTTACAAGGTTTTTTTATGTTTGTATTATTTATCTACAAAGACGCTATTCTAATTGCAAGTTTTACGGAAATACAGTATATTTTCTGGCATTACCATTTCCAATCTATAAAGTGCAGCCGGTGTGTGCTTTACAGATTCCTCATTATATTGTGCCATCCTCTTTCGTGTAGTACAATGTATCTGTAAGCTCATAATATTTGGCCAGAGAGAAGAGAAAGAGATGGAGAAAAGGAGAGTAGACAAAATGGGTATACGAATTAGGAGGAAGATTAGCTTAAACTGGATTGGGAGATGAAATTTCATATTTTCTCTCCATTTTGGGACTCTCTTCCACCACAGACAATACTTTAGCCAGCTTCTTGGAGTTGATTCTCATTTTCGGATCAGCACTAGTAATGATGATATTATTTGCTATCACTGTACTACCACTATTATTCTTTACAATTATTTCGCTTGGGAGAAGAGCAGAAGTAACTGCTGGCGTAGGTGTGCTGGTTATTGTGTTTGTTATTGCTGTTACATTTACACTGTTAATGTTACCCGGATTCTGTTGCTGCATCTGGGAGGACAACCCGGGGAAATTAGTATTGATTTTTGCAACGGTGCTACCAACTTGCAAAGCCGAGACTGGGCCGATATTTGGCTGACCAGTTTGTGGGAGGATGTTGCTATCAATGCTGCTACTACTGGTGGTACTGAGAGCGCCGCCACTACAAATATTAGCTGTAGTATTCTCACAGGTATTATTACTCAACAAAGTCAAACCCGGTTGTGCTACAATAATACTGTTATGAAACTTCTCAGAAGGGTCAAAAGATGTGACAGGAACATTAGTTATCTCATTTCTAAGTAAACTTTTTCTACTGGAAGGAATCGGCTCAGTCGTCTTTTTCGACATGGATGAGGATAGATTATTATTGATAGCCTCAACTTTCACCACGGTCTCCGACCTTCTCCTGGTTTCGTCCTCGACACTCGCTGCATTTTTGATTATGGTAGAAGCCCCATCCCCGCTCGACGAAACGGCATCTTGCTGCGACCCTGAACTTTTTTCCTTGAAGCTTACCATTCTGGGTGATGGAGAAGGTGAATGTTTCATGATACTTGTTTTGCTCGTCTGGCTACCATCACTTCGGCTTGCTATCAATGGAATATTGAGAGAAGTTGTGTTTTCCAAGTTTTCTTCTAGGGATGGTGCCCGACGAATTGTAGCTTTGTGTGCGGCTCGTAAAACTACTGGCATAGCTTTATGGTCCAAACTTAACTGGCGACGGAGACCTTTTGTTGTTGGACGACCGTTCAGCAGTTGATGAGCAACCTGCAAACACATATTTTTTGTTACAAAAGTATCCAGTATAAAATGGATTATCCCGTTATACCGACAAGCGACAACATGACATTCTGTCTGTTTTGTGCGTCAACAAAAGTTGCACGCACACATGAACTACAACCAGCAACCACCACCCATACAGACAAATCTGTGCTCGTTGGTGGGAATGATAGATATAGTAACTTGTTCATGCCTGCTCTGCTGGAGACAGAGATCTCACGCTTTCCCCAGAAATAATCCCAAACGACGAAGAAACCTTTGGGGGAGCCAACAGCTTTGCAGCAGACGAAGCCACGACCACTACATTCCCCGTAGAACTCTTTGTCGTAGTCAATCCTGTTGTGGTAGCATCACTTTGGTTCAATACTCCTGCTCCTTTGGATGTCACAACCACGGAAGAAGAGGATGCTCCTACGGCCGGCTCTAAGCCATCAGGCATAATTCCAGTTCTCCCGTATATTATCGAATTCTCATCCAGTCTTCATGTGCGTACATATGAAAAGACAGCAAAAGCAGTGCTATCGATCAGCAAAGTAGTTTAAGAACAAGCAAAAAGTCTACGTACACTTTGTAGACTTTGTAGTAGGTTTCCTTCGTAAAAGCCTATTTTCTCTACTAAAACACTAAAACACAGGCAATCACATCACTCCCCGTCCCCATTTCCTACAGTATTTACCATAGCCTATGTCTTTTTTTGCTAGAAATTGGAATATCCTAGGTGCACGAAACCGTAAGCACGTTGTGGCTTCAAAAAGTTAGAAGAAATGCAATTTAGTTGAACTTACCCATGGTTTTCGCTGGGTAAATTGAATGATTATCCGCCGCAATGAAAGCAAGTTTAATATAGAATAAAGTAAAGTTGTTACGAACAAGATTATACAATGTCTGCCTACTTTTTGTTCAAGCTTTTTGTTTGTGGCATTGATTCTGGGTAACAAATATGATAAGAACAACAACTTTCAAGAGTTGTTGGAATGAAAGAAACGGAATAAACATGGGAAAATGTTTTAAAAGACACTACATCATCTTCCACGGGACAGAAATAGATTCACGGGAATTTTTTTTAATACTTACCAAAGCCCTGGCGGAGTAGGCAACTCTTTGTCAAATCCCTCCTTTCCTAACAACCAAAATGTGTGCATTGGACCTTTCCCTTTGATTTCTGTTATTCCTCTGGTGGAGGCACATAAATTCTCACATTAGTTATTTATGAACATCACGTGCTCATTGTGGCTTTTGCTCTCTCTCGTGTACGCTTCTTCATTTCTCTTTTACTCCATACACAAAAATTCAAGACATTCGAGAAAAACTAGCTACTTAAAGACATGCTTTCACTAAACAACGAAGATGTACCTGTATTCAGTGATATATCCTCCAACCTCATCAAGCTTAGCTTTTGTTTCACCAGAAATGTGAATCCTCCATGGAGCACCTTTAAAGCCCGAGTTAGAGAAAAAGACAGTTCGATGATTTGTTGCATAATTGAATTTGTTCAGGAACGTTTCGGGTTTGACTACGTTTATTTGCGAGGGTTTGTTCATACGTAATCGTCGAAATACAAATCAGTGGTGAAGAAAATTGGGCGGAACTGAACAGAGCAATGTACTACAATAAACAGAAAAAAGGAAAGAAAACTTGCCTGTGGATTCCATTCGCGACGCTGTATTCACTGTATCTCCGAAAAGGCAGTAACGGGGCATCGTGAGACCAACCACTCCAGCACAGCAGCTCCCTGGTAGTCAGGTAGTCATATAAAATTGAGAAAGATATATGAAAGTATATAAAACCATATCTCGTCAATCGCAATATTACAAAGAATCGCGGGGTTCCGGCTCCAGCAGGAAATAACGCAAGAAAATGTAATGTTAATGTTACATAAAGAAATCATAAACTCTCCTTGTATCCTTGTAGCTTTCGTCGAGGAATTTCCCTTATTCTTTCACAATTTCCGTTGATTATTTAATAGATGAGTCACATTTAGCCAGAAGAAAAATTTATACCTGTGTGCAGACCAATCCTAAGTCTCAGAGGAGTGAATGGTAGATGCCTGATGCGAAATTTTCCACTTTGATGAAGCAAGTCCAACGCCATTGTGGCTATTTGATCAGCGTGATCAGGCGCCCAAACCGGAGCACCACCAACGCACATGTAAGCATCTCCTATTGTCTCAACCTGTTTGATCGAGGAAAATAAAAGAAAAAAGGTTCCAGTTCCAAGAGGGTTAAATAAAAACGGGTTGGAAATATGTGGTGTGTGTGGCACATGGTTCATGCTCTCTATTCATGGACTAGACCCTGGGAAACATGTCGAGCATCGTAATCAAGCAGTGTGGACAGACAGAAAGCAGAAAGAAAGTTGACATTTTCTTATGACGATCGAAGAAGAGAGGCATTGGTGTGGGATGTACGTCATAAATATATTAGCTAATTTTAAGCTCGAGGAAACATGTCAATATTGACCAGTTCATGCAGCAATAAATGTTATAGGAATGAATTCAACAAGACCTATGCTCGGCCAGTCAAACCAGTCAATTTGAGAAATACCCCCGCGAACGACAAATATAGAAAGCAGCACATTTTAAAAGTTAAACATTTGATTCATAAGGAGAACAGCGTGCATATGTATTGTAGAAGTACAATACATGTTTAAATAGTATTCGGTCAGTAATTGACATGTAAGACAAGTTACAAGTTTCTAATGAAATAATTGCCGCTGTACAAACGTTTTTAGCTTCGTTTCTTCACGTCAAGCCGTCTAAACTTACAATTACACCTAAAGGTTTGAAACACCGCAGGTTTTATTCCTCGAATTGGAACGAAAAATTAGTATTATTTTATATTACGCACGGCACTTAAATCAAATCAGGTACACTTGGCAAAGACAGTTGGCGGGTAGAACTCACTTCCACCGAAATTGTTCCGGTTCAGAAATTCATCTCTCGTCACTTTCCAACTTTTAATTTAATTTTACTAGCGTTGGTCAGCTACTTGCTACTACCACCACTACGACTAGACTAGGCACCTTTCCAGATACACGGTACGTATTATGACTATACAAAGGACAAACTTACTTGGGCAACATGCGGTTCAGAAGTTGTTCTGTCTTCTTTTTCTCCAGGTCCAGCTGTTCTGTTCGTTCACGAATTAGCTCTTCCAAATTATTGCTGTACTTTTCCAGCATCTGGAACATTGTATCTACGATGTTGGCTTTCCTAGAAAATATGCAAACATTTTTACCGTTTTCCACTTGGCTAACATAATTTAGCTATGATAATAAACATAAAACGGCAAATTGCAGCAGATAACAGCAAATAGCAGCATAAGAAAAGTAGAGAAGCCACAAAAGTCCTTTTTGAACACGTCTTGACGATACTAGATTATAAAACAAATACCACCTTTCTTTACAGGATAGCGATAAACGTAAACATTAATCGAAATTGTTCCTAGTTTTTCCTTTCCCTGAGTAATAATGAGAAAATACACAAGGAAGTAAGTAGGTTAAGAGATAAACCAGAGAGAATGCGTGAATTCCTTTCTTGGAACAATATCCTATCAATTTTCGCAAAACCTGGCTAGGAATAGAACTGGTTTCTTCTAAAGACCACGCATAGGCAACCAAAGTTGACATGCAAAATCTAAAATGCGACGATAGTAGAGAGTCTTTTATAGGCGATAATCAAATACTTGCACTCGGTACAGTTTGAAACGATATTACATAATATTCTCCTTTGAATTTGAATCCATGCTGATGTGACGCGCATTACATTTAAACCGTGTCATCATATTACGCCCACCGGGGAGAGGTTTTATTCATCGAAGGAGCAGCATGACCGAGAAACATGATGAAATTTTCTAATCCAATTTTCTGTACATATCAAATGCTTACACTTCTTCTTGGATCATCCGTCACTCTTGGGAATTTAGGTGACATGCCATCCTTCGTCTAATTTACATATATGAGTGCGTGTGTGTGTCTGTGTGTGTATTTACAGTACGTGCCTGAGAGTACAAGTAGGGACAGGGTGGATACAACGAGAAATGAACGAAATTCCGAGAGAAGGAAAGTCTTCCAGCTATTTGTGCGCACCAGAAGATATTCTCATTTTACGTTCCGTCAAACTGTACGAGCATTATCACATCGTCATTTAATAACACCGGCGGTAAGAAAACTCATCATCTCCTTACGCCAAACAACATCTAAACGAAATTTTAAAGCCCAATTAGCAAAGTTTCTCTTACAGCAGCCATAAACTTGCTACCGGAGTGCTTTAATGGATTATATTCATCACGCTGGTGGCAATACAATAAGATATCTTTCTCATTTCTTGAAGAATTGTCCTTTCACGGTCCAACAAAGTGGGAGATAAAGTAGGGTAATAGCAACTCAGATTCTGAGATACTTGAACACGTTTAGCTGCAAGCACAAACAATTCGTTGGCGTTGCATAAAAACAGAAAACTGCTTTTAAGGAAAGGGAAATGCTTTTCCCAAAATATGATAAATTAATGATGTCCTTGGAATTTTGTCGAGCTTCCTTGATTTGCTAGTAAGTGATACTTGTGTAGTAAACCATGGATAGGCTTCCCAACGCAGAAACTTGCAATTAATGAAATGTGAAAGTTTAATGGTCTTCAATACTCTTATAATATTTCTCGGTAACAACGAGTAATGTAATACGTACAACGTACAACGTACAACGTACAACGTACAACGTACAGCATAGTTGCATGTATATATGCATCAGATCGCTGGTGCTACACGGACACAATAAATAAATAGCAGAGAAACTCGTGAAAAAGCAGCAAACGAAAAATTGCTAGATCATCATCTGCTACGCATGAGAGCACATGGAGAGCGCGAGCGTTACTAGTTACTGGGAGGAGGTGGTTTAGAGTTTCATGTTGGCAGATGAAAATTGCAAAGGAAACGAAAACGGAAGGACAAATGCCAGATTTTACTTTCAGAGAACCTAAAGCAAAATAAGCGCAGGGAACCGAAATAGGAATAATAATTGATATCCAACCAACCTTCCATGGTTTAGCGTTTTGAAAAGGTCATGGATCACCATAAAATCCGGTCGCATGTCCGGAAGTTCCGCCCAACATTGCCGCATAATATTAACTGCTTCAGGAGGAGCCGAGCCCTTACTCACTGATGGACGAATAAGAGGTGGTGGTTTCTTCAGCTTTTCTAGAATTTCTTGGGGAAAAATGGTTGAAACAGAATATTAAGGATCAGGAATTCATACAAATTATACATGACATGATACGGGCGTCTACTGTTACTGATCGAGGTCGTCTCAGAGAAGTAGGAAAAATGTGCAAGTGTCCGTATGTCTAATTTTTATGTATGGAAAATTTCATAAAAATATTTAACAGTAGACTGATAGATAGAATTTAGGATGATGCAAAGTATTCAACCGACGTTGGCGTATGTTAGTTCATTTTCATTTTTGCTGCTTTGTTGGGCACTGGAACGAGGGGCAATTCTTATTACAAAGCAACGCTACAGGGGATACATAATTTAAATAGAATTTATTCCCTGTGGGCTCCGTAGCCTATAAAATTAACAATTCATCTTAAAATGCTTAGAAATTAGAATTAGATGACTGCGTCGAGAATCAATTTTCTTCGGTTTTAATAACCTAAACGAGTTTCTAGGTTGAAATGAAGCTTTGTCAGATTAAAGTAGACACGTTTACGCTGTTTTCGGTGGAAATATAGTTATAGTAGAATACATATCTAAGTATAAGTTTGAACTTGTACGTTCCGCATTATGCGCAACAGAAAAAAAACGTTGCAAAAATCCTCCTTGTCATGAAGGCAATAGAATCGCATAAATGCGCAGAGTTTATACAATTGGAGGTACATTATGGAGAATAATTTAGATGGTGATATAATGAAAAACAAGAAAGTTGACAACTTTACTTGAACTTGCACTGTTTCGAGCACAACTCCATTTATTTTATCACAGAAAATATAAAAACAGGATTTATTGCGACTGCAAGGATTTCAGCAAGTAGTACATGATTTAGTAGTCGTACATTCCTGTTCGTCTGTCTTTCTGTTCGTACCTTAATTGTCAGTTCGTTCGCCTTGGTTCTTGGTTCTACATTTTGATTAATGAAATTTCTTTTTGCGACATATGGTCATGTGGATGTGTGCACTTTAGGAATATGATATTAATCGTGTAATATATTAAGTTAACTCTCAGACTGCATTAGTATCGTGGGAGAGTAGAAAAACTACTGAAGGGTTCGCAGGCAACACTAAGCAAACAGGAGCTTTGTGTCACTGTGTCAGGTGCCAGCCTGCACCATAGCAGTTTTACGCCTGTAAAGTTGCACAAAATGAATAGTGCTCTTTCAACTAAAAGTCGTTATCCCTGTAATTATAGCACGTTTGCTAATTGACTTTTCTTAGATGACACAGGGCACTGCAGCGGGGAGTGCGACTATAAATAAAATGCACTCAATGAACTAAAAGCTAAGAGATACATGAAAATAATGTTAAAACCTTAATCCTGAAACTTATTTCTGTCTTGAAATTGTACACGTTGTTGTAGATTTAATAGTGTTTGTGGTATTGGAGAATATAATGAAATGAGTACATTTCAAGAAAATTTAAGCAGTCTTTATACGGCATAAAAATGGCGATGTTCACGACGAAAATTCAAGCTTGATGTGTTTCACAACATCCCGTCGCAACCTCAATTTAAATATAAGAACTTTGCTGAAAGCGACTCATAAATTACAAATTACCGTATGTAAACGTAAGTGTCCATACCGGAATTTATATAAAACCACAAATGGTTATAACATGGGTTAATGATGTAAGGGTGGATTAAATAAACAGTTATCCCCTGGTGTTTTAAGTAGAACATACTAATCCTTCATTTTCTCACTGTAAGATCCCTCTTGTAAAAATATTTTCTTCAAATTTTAACAAGTTAAACTGAAGGCTCATATCCTAACATAGACGTACCAAAACGGTTGTCGTAATGCAGAAATGTTGCAATGTGAGAGTTTCCACAAATTGGAGTTTGTAGAGCAAAGGCATTTTTAATCAAATTTACAAAACGTTTGAATTAAAAATAGGCTTCGGCCGGGTAAAGTATTTGCTACAGTCAGCTTTCAATTAACACTTTCTACATAAACTACAAACACAAGGGTGGCCGGTGGACGATAAACAGACATGCGGTGCGGTGTTAGTGTTCACCACACTCGTCAGTTTTTTTATGAACTGTAATAAACAGGTACCTCCTCTCCAAAGCTTTTGTACGTGGCAATGTGGGATTACGCTAAGGAATTTGAAAGTGAGCAGAAACTTTAATCTTTCTTGAGGTAACAAAAGTCTTTAGAATGCGCACACCATCGCATCAACACCCACTATATAAAACGGTGTTCTACATTTACACTCTTTACGCCCGCAATAGACTGTTACATAAGTCATGTTATACCCACCGTTAACCGTAATTCCCACCGTGGTTGCTCATGTAAGCAGAAAGCACCTATGTGGAATAAAACTTTTCCGCCGCCTATTTGTACCCAATGAACGACTAGTTTTAAGGAAGGAGGTTTCCAAGAACTTGTATCATTTGATGACCACAAATTATACAGCTTTTCATAATGTTCATAGTTACCTTCCGGTGTGAGAGTCAGCATACAGTATGGCTCTCCTCGAACCAAAACTTCTTGCATAATGATGGCAAAACTGTACACGTCCCCCGTCTGCGTCCCTTGCTTTCGTAAATTCTCATCTCGAAGCAGCTCCGGCGCGGTCCATAAAAGTTCTAAGAATTTCATCAAGAGCAAACATAATATATAGCATTTTTATTGTTTATGGACTCTCATCTCGCATTTATTACAACAAATTTATACATTTGAGGAAACAACCCAACAACAAAAATCCATTATGCAAAGATTGCTGCAAGCGCAACAATGCTATAAAATAAGACGAGATGTAAATGAGAAGAAAAAAAACAAAAGGAAAATGCAGATACGCAGTATAGGCTTCTTGTTCTGGAGAAAATACTGCACGGATCCCGAACAAAGCTCTTCTCTAAATTATAAATGATAAAAAGTGACATTTTTTCATTCTTACCTTTTGGAACTTTAGGTGGATACGGTAAACCTTGAGTTTGGTACAGGGCAGGCATCCCATAATCGGTAATTTTCAACACCCAACGGGCATCAATAACGCAATTATGCGAGCTGAGAAAGCCGTGGCATCGAATCATGCTGGAATGAAGATACCGCATTCCCTGTGGTACAACCATTCACATGCATTATTCAAAGTGGAATGTTTTGTGAAGGTGAAAGGACTGGATTTAGTACCGATATCAAGTGGTGATATACGATCATTGTCAGAAGAATATATTGGAAGGTGAATACAATTTACATTGAAATACAAAAACATTGCACATTACGAGACAACTCTACTCCGATTGTACAAAAGTATTGCAGAGAAAGCGATTCTAAAGTTTTTCTTCTCAAGAAACCCCAACAACCTTTCGTGGGTGGGATTGCTGCAGTAACTTTCACCAGTAGCAAATCTTTGTAGTTTGAGGGTACAACGTATAGTATGATATTGTATCCTGTTTCTTGTATCGCAAACAATAGAAAAGTTGTAGTTGTGCCACAAGATCACAATTTTTCTCGGAAACTGAAACCAGACACATCACTCTCTGTCGTTTTCTTTTTCTAAATGTTGATCTGTAGCAGCCGACGTGGCGTAATAAATATGTAATATTTTCCACATGCACCCCATTTCCAATTTTTCCAAGTAAAATATCCTATAATTTTTTTTGCAAAAATAAGAACTTGCGGTGCGGCATAGAGGAATAAAACTATAAATAAAGTAAGCAGCATATTTACATTACATCAATGGATCGTGTTACGCTATGTCTAAGCTTGGGGCTACCCATTCGCCTGTAATGTAACTTGTTTGTCTTTCTTTATTCTTTTTCCCGTACCCAAAAAATCTCTTGGAATAATACGGAATGCTTCAAAAAAGCCATTCATCCCCGTCTGCGCTTCATTTCTCCTGTAAAGTGTAACACTATTTTGCCGAAAATATCGTTTTTATTTTGTATTGTTTGAGTTTGATATCATATGTTGTTTTTATGATTAATATTGGAAGGCAATGGAACTCACTTATTGAACAAGCAACTTTGAACAACTAGTTGGGGAAATTGTTTTTTTTTAAATAATTTGCTTTTACCAACGAACCGACACTGCGGCGTCAAAGGTACCTCCTGAGCACAGATTATTTGTAGCGTAATTGTGTTATAACTGTTCCATTTCTCCGTCCGCACCGGTGTATTCTATGTTTTAAAATGCTTTCTCCTCACATAATTTAAAAATAAAGTTCCACTTTTCTTTCGTTGGCATTTTGTACTCCCTACACTAACCACAAACCCTGAACAAATGTAATGTGATATAAACGATTTTGCAACACTTTTAGTTATTTGTGTATTTAAGTAGTCGTGTCTTCAAAAATAGAAAAGTATTTCAACCATGTGGTTGATTAGGCAAGTTTCCTTTTTTAAAACACTGTCACGGAGAAAAAAAAGACGACAGACTTTCTCCAAGATTTTTCTTCCCCACTATTGTATTGAAAGTTTGAAATCCTACTTTGTACATTCAGCGACTTATTAAAGCTTGCTCCAAAAAGGGGGAAAAGTCGGCTGTTTCTTTGCAGAGAGTAAGTTAGTTGAAGAAAATTCCATCAACTTGAGCAAAGAATCGGGCAAACTTTGCTGCTATTCTTTCTTTTCTATTATTGTAACTTTTTTGTGACCGAGTAAGAGTGAGGGAAAGGGTTACGTTGGGAAAAGTAGAGAAAAAACGTTTACAAAAACATTCCCAAATTCTTAACTTTCTTGTACCCGAAGAACTACACCACCACACATTCTCTTGTAGAATCAAAGTGAATAATTCGCCCGCCAGTACCAAACTAATGTGATACTCGTGCGCCTCTGAGCCTCAAGTTTGATACAAAAAAATGAAAGATACTACCTATGTCATGTGCCCTTTCGCATATCGTATCGTTGTTTTGTGTGACGTTGAGTGAAACAATAACTATTGTCATCTCATCATACACTTACACTTTTATACCTTTCTACATTTTTAATTGACAGTTTGTTGTGAAAACAATACGCAGGTACGATATGCGACAAAACGAAATTGTTTCACTTTTCACAACATAAAGGTACGTCTAGAGAAGCAGGAAGACGTCGACAGTTTTACCTTTTGACTAACAACAAGTGTATCATCATCTTGTTACTGCTGCGCTAGCACTCATGTTTGAAAGAGAAAAAACTCGTTTTAGTGCATGCATTTTTAAAACCAAAAGGTTCAAAAGGGTTAACGAGCGGAAAAACAAGTGTTGGTAATACGCAGTCCCGTTTTCCCCCTTCCGTATATAACCCTTTACCCGCCGCAACGTTTGCATTCAAAGAACAATACCTTCACACAAGTACAGTACACTACACACAACACCAATGATACATGTGTACGTACTGGGACTCCCTCCCGGAAGGTACGACTGGTAAAAGAGCTGAAGGTGAAAATGCTTTTTAGAATATACATCTTTCTCAGCATATAACGCTGACTGGAATGGATTAAACAAAAAAGTCGTTCACTCGCTTTCTTTTATAGGAAGATCAAAGTAGACATTAGACATAAACAATTATACGGTGAACTATATTTTCTTGTCGGGAAACAGCAGGAAAATGGAAAGGGAGAGAGAATGGAGAAAATGAAAAGCGTCAAAAAAGGCAGCATCGGAGCGAAGGAGTGATGGTGATTTTCACCGAAATTGTAATGTGTGTAAATTGAAAGAAAGTTTCGACGATGGTCATGCAGGTTTTATTCAATATACCTTTTCTATAACACTCCCTCTTATAAGGGAGCTGCTAACAATAAGACTAACTGGCAGACATTGAAAGGGAGCTATGAAGTATAAGAAAAGCACGCGGCATCACCACCGAGAAAATACACAGTATATTTTATGGTTGAAGCGTATTCACTTACGCGAACGAGATCGGTTAAAAGGGAAAGTTTAAAAGCCCAGTCAAGCTTGATGTCTTTCTGTTTGATGATGTCGTAAAGGGAGCTCCGACTACAGTACTCCCACACCAGTGACGGTGTCTTTTCCGTTAAGCATCCCAGCAAGGCTACCAAGTTTTCGTGACGAAGTCCATGGAGCTATTAAAAGTTTTTAAAAAGCTGTATGATATCACTTCACATGGTACGAACCATAATATTATATACTTCCGTCACGGTGAAAGGTGTGCATATACAGTGAAAGGATATATTGTATATGTGATGCATGCAACAACATATTACTTTTAACTGCTTCCTGGTTTTGCATTGTAAGGATCGCCTACAACGACCGGATTTCAAAGTATTTTCACACTTTGATTAAAACAAAGCCATGTGGTTTGATTCATTATTAACGGCGATGTAAAGGGCCAACAAGACGGAGAGTTTAGTCATATGTTATTACGTATTTACACACACACACATACTGCAGTGAAGCTCACCACATGACGTGAAACTGTTACGAGATGTTGTTTGTGCAAAAACCGAAAATATGGGTTTGGAGGAAAGCGCACCAGTTTGCTCAACGTGATAGCTGTTAAAAATTTTGCTTACCGTTTCCAGAAGAAGCATGGCTTTCATTTTGACCTCAAATGGCTCGGTGGCAGGAACACCAGCGATTTTCTTCAGGAATACGACATCCCCCTAAGGTGACATACCAGATAGATATTAAATGAATCAGAAAAACGTTTTTTCTGTAAGTCTTGCGGGGTTGAGATGCGCATTAAAAAGCTATTAGACTGATACTACTGGAGTTGTGATAAACAACATTTAGTGTGGAAATGCGAATTGTGTGTAGGAGAAAGGAAAGATAGAGGACTATCATGCATTTTAGCTGAATGTTGAAGACGTTCTTTGACGGAAATAACCATTTCCGTGAGTTCATTGCTGCCAGACAGTGTCGAAAGGATTTTTACTCGTTAACTTTCTTCGCCCATGGTGAACCGAAGTGTGGGACAGAAGAACAAGATTTATTTCGAAAATACTACGTTTATTTTATGAAAAAATTCTTTCAGAAAGTTTCATTTCTTTTTCAAAATACAACTTGCAGCAAAAAAAGGAAAATCGGTTGATTACAATTCAAAAAGACTGCTGACGGAATTACAATATTCAAATTTGTGCTTCTGACTGACTCTGCTCATGTATAAATATTTAACTTGTTTGAAATGTTAAGGGAAATGTATATTTGTTTAAGTAATGTATGCTTTGTGAATGCAAAGGGGTACTTGCTGTTGCTGCCTACTGCCGTACATGTATTTTCTCCAAATATCGTACCTTCCGTTTTTAAACTTCGTAACACTAATTGAAAAGAGAGCCTCGTAACGTTCAATAGTTTAAAATTTTTAAACCGGCAAAAATGTATCAAAATGATGGAAATTTGACGTCGGCGCGTATAAAATTTAAAATCCAACTTTCGAAGCAGAACGAAATTTTTAGATCAATATTGACAGATGTCCAGGGCACACGTCTTTCTCGCGAAATATTTCTTTATCAGACTTGTCGTCTCGAAACCCTTGATTTCAACAGATTAGCTGATTGCCAATCAAGATTACTAGTAGTGCAACTCAGTCAAACGTTTACAATCTAATTCGAAGCAGACTACCACCTGCCAAAACAATGTCCCTACCTTTACTAAGAATACGGTATGCGAAGATCAACTTTCAAACATGAAACGAGTGTTGACGCAAGAAAGGGGAAATTTTCGTAGAATTTTTAGTTTCATCTTTTGAGGGAAGCAGCAGTTTCACAAAATCTTTTTTCCCAGCGTTTTCTTTATGTTTTCTGAGTTATGCAATATTTTGTTATGTTCCCGTGAACTAGACGAAAGCCAAGGACGCTGTTTCTTGATGGAAAAGCATTTAAAAAAGAATTTTTTCTGTGTAATCTGTTTGAAATGGATTATTTTTATACTCGAAACTCGACTATATCACTATATGCTATTTAATTAAGAGCGCTTTATTAAATGTTTCTGGAAATGGATGTGCTTTTGTAAAGTAAATTACTGCGTAGAGAACCTCCGACAAAGTCAAACTGCTGCTGTGGTGCTTCTTTTAATGAGAAAGACGAAAACTCAAAGATGAATTACATGGTTTTAGTCATTTCATCTCCAGCATTTCCTGATGTTGTAAGATCTTTGCTTTACCAAAATTACAGCCTAGTACTTTGAGAGCATCTGTATAGGGAGATTACGCAATACACTCTCTTTCGCAATTTTACACCCACCGTATTATCTGCTCTGCATGAACACAATTCGTCAAAAATATCAACGCATATTTATTTTTCTCTTTTTAGTTGTGTAAATCATTAAATATGATAAGAAAGGTACAAACGATTGTGTACAAGTTCGGTAGTGTCAGCTTACCATTTGTTATGCATGAAATGCAAATAAACATGAAAGGATGTATTCCAGGTTTTTTTTAAATCGTTGAGTCACTACACTACACAACTACACACACTACAAAAGTAAAAGTCTACTTATATATTGGTTTTTAGTTCAGGTTGAGTTACAGATATAATTGTGCTTATGTTACAACACAACAAAAGACATGCTGTGTTGTAAGAAAAGGGATTGTTGTGTGAATGTAGAATGTAGAAGAATATATATGTTAAAGCTCAGTAGTGGCATTACTTTCTTTAAAAAAAACAAGGAAGGATATTTTGATATTACACACTGCATCAATTTTACAGTATGAATTTGTCAGTACAAACCAAACATGCCCGAATCAACAAAACGAGTTCGTTTGTACACAAGCAAAACTGATTGTCTGCTCTCTGTTCATCAGTTCAATCAACTGCTTCAATTCAGGAGTGCTGCTGGTAAAAGATTTTAAACCTATTTGGACCTGGCCAGAATAGAAAGAAAGTCAACAAAATTTGTAGAATCAAAAGCTACACAGAAGATGACTTGCCTTGTCGAGATTTATGTGGGGAAAAAGTCAAACAAATGCATGAAGAGGATTAACGTGTTTTAAGTACCCCACAACACAAGAATAATGTCAAATGCAGAGAATGAATTGCGTTCAAGTAGTGACAAGCCTTCTGGTAAATATTGTATTAGATAGTTAGGTTATGGATTTAACTTGTAGAGCATTATTTTGTACCTTTTACAGCATTGTACAAAAGCTAAAGGAGAAACAGTAAAACGAGGAAAAGGTCTGAAACGAAACATGGCTGGCACTCGTGAACTTTCACGTCAAGCTTGTCTTTGAATTTATCATCACAGAAATGCAGACAAAGTAAACATTACATTTCCAATAAATGGCGTTCCACTCTCAAGCTTTCATCATTTTAGTATATCGTATATCGTACAGGGTGGAAGTAGTCGCAGGCAGAAGGAACTCTATCCATCTTAGACAGATTTAAATAATACTTAATACCATCACCATCAATTCAAGCAGCTCTCTCCTTCGTTCCGCGCGTCCCTCGTCCTGAGACTCTTGATGCGTCCTTTAAAACACAAGATAAAAGTGACGCAGAGACTGATGAAATACGTGCTTATAAATTCCTGTAGAAAAACTCGTCTAAAGAGATACCTAGTATCTTTCCAAAACGAAATTGAAGCTGCAATGAAAAATGTTGAATTTCATCAATTTCAAGTAGATATAACTAAATATATATCGTATCGTATATCCCGAGACTGTCTTTTCCGTTTCCTTTGTAGCAACTTCAAATTTCACTCCCAATTACAATATTGCTCACTTTTTTTTACCGTGCACATCAGCAGCCTACATATAATCTTTCGTTGGAGATGCGGAGCACATATTATTACGTGAGCATACACATGCGTGTGTGCCGGGTTTTCTTTCGGGAGGAAATTATATCTCTCTCTTCCGTGGAAATAGTTTTTCTTTCCTTTTCCCCATTTTTATATACCATGTGCTTTTACCCCTTGTTTAGTCCTGAATCGAGCTTAAAGTGTATCACACACATGTGATTTTTCCTAATGTTCTACTAGAAAGCACGCATTTACTCATTCATTTTACTCATGCATCCCACACGCCGGCAGCATCATCTGCTCACATTCCTCTCCCTTTTCCTCCTTTCTTTCCTTTTTCCGTGCTGGACTGGAACATTTCTTGCATGCAAATTAAAAGTTGGATTTTTATGTACTGTGAGCATTTAGAATCATATCAACTTTACCAGCGAATGAAAATTGGGTGCAATTATATGTAAAGTAGGTGGAGGAATGTCTAATGTGTGTACGTGTACATGTTATATATACTTTTTTAAATGTGTGATGATATGTTTAAAGTTTCGAGAAGTATCGCTCTTTACTTTTTATGTACACTGTAAGGGACGGAGAGATTGGAGAGATAAATAATATGAAAGGACACATTCAAACTTTACTGGAAAAGTGTGTGTGCAGAAGGAGTGATATGTAGGATCCGTTCCATATATGATTTAAGAAATAACGGGAAGCATGCATGTATGAAGTTGAAAGAAGTAGCTTACTTTATAACGAGCAGTACGTTCCCCAATCGTGGCGACTGCGAGAGCAGCGCTTTCATTCTTTATGTTAGCTGCACTAGCTTGCTTTCGAAGGGTAGAACTACTTCCACCGAAAGAGCCTTTGAGTAGGTCTGGTTTATCCTGTGAACTTCTCTGAAATGCAGTAAGGTTGCCAATGAATGGGGATTTGGAAGTCTGTCCCAACAAAGAAAAAAATACATCCATAGACGCACAAGTGTTTCATAATGAAATTGTTATCATTAGGGATTGCATTGTTCCGTAGAAGAGAATCGCTTTGAAAGTGAATCGTATCGCGGAGAGTAATCTATAGTTCCCCCGTTTACATGGTGTCTTGGACGGTTTACTGAAAACAAACGCAGAGGGTGGGGTTTTTCCAAATGCACAAGACAAGATCAATGTTTCTTGAGAACTTTCAATGGTCGTGTTAATGAACATGGTAATCAATATAAACGGCGGTGTTCTCTCCTGGATTTACGTCACCGCACACTACTGGTCAAGCCAGAGAGTGACTTTTGTGCCAACGAGGAAAGTTAGCTTTTAATTATCTAGATAATTATACTAATTGAATTTTAGTCTTTTGAACGCAAAACTTACTCTTTTAGGGTTTTCTGGAGTCGTCCCATTCTCGTACGTGATGTCGCAAGATTTTAATAAAATTCTGTACGGTCCAGGTCCTCTGTGACGCAAGGAGAGTTTGCGACACTGCTTTGCTGAGTAAAATTTTCGATCCTTGTAAATTCCATTACGACTTTTGGCCCTGTGTATCCAGAGAACAATTGAATCTTGAGCATCATATTTTCCCATGGAAGACGACGATAATGTTTTATATCAACAAAAGCAATATCATGTTTCCTGAGAAAAAAGGGTGCACTCGTTCATACGCATTTACGTGCTATTACGGCAGAGGCATTACCCAGTTTTTTTTTGTTCCTTTTTTTATCGTACCTGTAGTAAATGAAAGCAACTCCAATGCCGAGTACAACAAGTCCAAACACCAAAATGGTAAACACAACTTTAAACCAGGCCACCAGGTACTCATTTTTCAATTCTGAAAAAGAAAAGAGTAAAACGCATTATCTGAAAAGAATGGAGAGAAACAAAAAAAGTACAAAGTGAGAGGAAACAGAATAGATGAATTTTATAACTATATGAAGTACACACCACATAAAATACAACTCATGACTGAACAAAAAAATGAGTTTCCCTACATCCATATACATTGTATTTTATGAATGGTGTTATAAGAAAAAAAGCAAGAAAATAGAAGAAATGCATCTCCGTGTCATTCTAACAACTGCTATAACAGTATTTTTCAACATTACCTCACAGAAGGCAACTGCGCCTTCAAAACTTAAATGGAAAAATGTACTTTTACAAAGTCAAGGGAAAAAGTCAGGAAAAATGGAATTCAAGTCTAGCATCCTCTATTTTCGTCTCTCATTTTTTTTACCCCCTTCCTTGTCCTCCCATAAGTAGGCTTTCTCATACTTTTCACTCTACACAATACACCATTTACCACTTGAATAACAATGTGAGTGAACCAAGATGAGCATACCTAATACTTAGAAACATGTTACAGAAAAGAGAAAGTATACTACACAACGAACAAAACACAAATAAACAGAGTAAGAGTGAAAGTCTTTTGTTCTGGATAGCAGAGCATGATATTATGTAATATTATGCGCTACTAATTCCGAACAAAATGACAGTGGTGTTTTATTTCCGGAGAAAATCAGTGGTGGCAGTAATGTTATTACGGGGAGCGTATACAGTCAACGGTATGAAGAAAACGGAATAAACGACATGTGCAGGTGCTTGTGCTTTGTGTTACAATAAAGTAGGCGATATGCACTGTAAAACTGACTGTACGAGTACTCTGAAGTAAACCATGTGGTAGTGGTAGGTATTAAAATTCAGCAAAGAAATTACAGTTTAAAGGAAACATGACTGTTGGTGGATGGAGGATCAAGAAGAAAAGGTAAACGGATGCACAATGCACACACGTACACGGTACACGCCATGGTTAGTAAATTTGAATAAAAACGAAGAAATCAAAAGAAAAATTGTGTGGGACGGAAGTGTGAAAATGTGCCGTATCTTATTCCTTTCCTGGTAGTGTGGTCTATCTATCCCTCTTTTTTCAATTGAGAAGTCAACTTATTGTCATGCAGATTCTACGAAACATGTAGACTCGAGTGGTTGATCGGAATTGCGCCTTTTTCAATTTTCATGTAGTTTTGTCATTGTCAATTTGTACAATTCTTTCTTTTCTCTCGCCTTGTCGCTTTTTTCTTTCTGAAGCCGAGTACTGGTTTTTGTCAAGGGAAAACAACCATCCTTCATTCAGCTCTGTTGAGCTTTTTGTCTGTGGCTGAATGTGATTCTTCAGTGAATTTTAAGGAGCACTCAACTTTTTCTTCTGTTATTCTTCTTGACATTACGACACGGAGTGTATAACAATTTATACCGTTAAATAACACGATCTGCATTATTATTCCTTTCTCTCTGAAAGAAAATAGAAGGCACAAAGAAGGCTTTCACTTTATGCCCCTTACGTCTCGTCTTGTTTTCCCTTCCTGCTACTCTTATTCCCCAAATGCATGATGATACATATCTTTTAACAAAATTCCAGCTCTTGACTGTTTGCGAGAGTGCAACGGGAAAGCCACTCGCCCGCCAGAACACATGCTGCTCCCGTTTCTTTGTATATTATTTATTTATTCTGTGATTCTTGGTTTGCCATTTACAATATTCCTTCCTCTCGTTAGTATGCATTTCTTCGTTCCTCTTTGCTCTTTTCTCCTCTTTTTTGCTGCTGGTGGTTGATGCACATTTTATTGATGTATTATAAAAGGTGTAACTAAAATATGTAAATTTATTTCTTTTACTGAATAATTGGATCCAGTGAATACTCCAATCAAGGAAGTGACAGTGGATTTAGACAAAGCTAAATATTTTATCCTACATAGTACCATCCTTTCCTATTTAGGATACCTAACAAATGTGATAGGCGCCTGCTTTTTTGCGTCTCTTTTAGTCCGTTCCATTTGAAAAATCTGGGCCGTTCTTTCGGTTTCTATTAAACGAGAAACCATTTTCTATCCAACGTGGTGGCTCAATTCACGTTTTTTTTGTTTTTACTTTGCATTAGCATTCCTATCACAGCACACTAACTCTATCCACTCATTGAAATAGGTTATGACGACGACTAAACAAAATTACCAGAGAGTGGAGAAGAAGGAAGGAACATTACGTGGATCGATTTTGTACGCCTGTATTGCTAAAACTTGAGGGAGGATCCAACAACTTTCTGTGGGGGTTTATGTAATACTAAAGCCGAAATGAGGAAACTGAAATAGCCGAAAAAAGCTGTACAGTGCCCCCGCATCTGCTGGTTCTATAGTCTCATTACTGTAAATAAGACTAACAATTCCTAAAAGATAGGAAGGCTGCAATAAATGAGAAAATGACGTTTCAAAATATCACGTAACTAAATAACAAGGAGCCATTACCGTTTTATGGCTGTCTCGTGCTATTGAATGCTTTACACTAAAAGTTAAGGTGCACCCTACAAAAATACAAACGTTGTTATAAATTGTGACTACATGACTTTCTTCGGCAGAGCAAGCTAGTTGAGACGCCAAAGTTGAGGGAGAGAGAGAGAGACTGGAACACAAAGACGAAAACGAGGGAAAAGTTTCAAGAGCAAGGTAATAAGCCTATTTATTGTTTGTTTTACAAAAAAAAATCCAACAAAAGAAAGTTTAGAAAGAATTGCAATACACCCGGAACGCTTAACAACTTCATCTAAAATATCCAGCCCCCATTTCGTTGGAAAAATGAGAGCACACGAAATTATACTACTTTGTTGGAGTTACAGTAACGTGGTCTTATTGTTCTTTTCGAGCATTTTAGTGTTAGCATAATTTTCGCTTACCCGCAGATGCTTTCTCCTCGGAGTAATTTACACCAGAAGAAGCAAACCTATCATTCCCTTTCGTTAAGTGCTTCTCTCCATTAACCAGGTTGATAAGTGGGTGCCACCTGTAAAAATAGAGAAAAAACCCTCTTTAGTACAAAATTCCACTCTTACAAAACATGCGTGTATATGCATACTACACGAAATGAGATGCTGGAACAATGCACCACAAATGTCTGATGTTGTACATACACAATTATAAATTACATTTGTTTATACCTACGGCTTACTTTTGGTGGTCTTAAAAAGGTTAGTCAGCTTTTATAGTACGTCTACCTCACAGATTAAGGTTGACATTAAGGAAACTCCGTGAAGGCCGTAAAAGAGGTTTAATGAAAAATGGAAAATGGCGATTCCTGTGCACACAGGAGCTATCATCAAACCTTCAAATGAAAGTCATAAATTCCTCTGTTTAACCGGAATGGGAAGAGCCCAGACACAAGCTCTAATGTAAAAGCAATATTATGAGATGATGCAGAGGAAGGTGCTTTGCTTACAGAAATTTGCGGGGGAAAACGTGAATATATATGCTTCCTATAACATGTAGTTATGTGGTTCATATGATCAATCATGCATCTGAGGAAAGCATTTTTCAAACGCTGAATGACTCTGGGGTGTACTTTTTCTACGTTCGTTAGAAATTTCCTTGTTCTTGCCTCGCCACTGAGACAAGTGTATCTGGCAAGTGGCAACGCTGGCTATTCATACGTCAGTTTAATATAATCTCTATATAACTGCTCCAGATATTATATGGGAGAGAAAAGAAAAAAGAAAAGAGCACTGGCGCTTTTGCTTTTCTATTACCACCCAAAACACATTTACAAACCGTAAAGCAGGGGTAGTGCAAAAAAGAGAGGGGGAAAGAAAGAGAGTATCCGTAAGAGATTTCCACTCTCTCTTTTCTCTCTTCTGCAGACTGAAATTTTTATTGTTACGGCGTCTCCTCTTTTGAACCATTACTTTGTGCTTCAGGTGCAATTCATAAGATATGTTGCTGCTGATGATGCTGAGTTGTTATGTTTGTACATCAGAGGCGGATTGGCTGAGAATGGGGAAAGCTTGTATGTTATGCCTATAGTGTGATGACGATGATGCTCTGTGAAAGTAAAGTTGGTGGTGATACTTGACATGATAACGGAGGCTGGGCGATATTTATGAGCAAAGTTGTCTAGTGTGTTCCAGCAATATTATCGTAGTGGTGCCAGCTTCGTCAGCTTTGGCTTTCGTTCGTACTCTTTTTTTATCCTCGTCAGATATGGGTATCTGTGAAAGTTCGCCGCAGAAACACGTTCAAATTCTTTGCAGGGAAGTTCTGTGCAAATTGAACAGGTTTGAACTTACGTACTTCTTTGTAATAACGATATGTGGGGCGCTGCCGCTATGTGCAGGCTGTTCATTATGTCGTTAAGGTTTGGCTGACTAATAGCTTTTCCACCTTGCCTCAAGAATGAAAACTTGTGCCCAAAAGGAGAGAGAAAGCAAACGACACCCTGGGTTACTTAAAATTTGCTCTGAACGAAATTCATTCTGATCGTCATCATTGTCTACCTATAATAAGCCTGCATCTGCATCACAATAAAAGTATCATCATTTCGTTAGTGATGCATTACGAGGCTACCGGCACTAACATCCAAATTGCGTGCACATTCGAGCCACGATATAAGTGAACTTTGCTAGGTGCACGGCACAAGGAGGAAGGAGTTGCTCTCTATATGTCTCTTTGAAACAACTCCCGACCTACTGCTAGTGATGCCGCCACCACCACCGGTACCCTCTTAGCACAGAAAAAGTTTTATTACCAGTCTGGACGTGAGTGCATTTGTAGCCAGTGTAGCCACGTTGTTAAGCAAAATCGCTCCTACTTTGTATGTATGGCTGGTTGGACAATAATAGACAATGGTCGCCCTAAAAGCACAACAAGTTTCCTGTGAATCCCATACTTTTTTCCTATATGGATACATATTTTCTTTTGGGGGAGTTTTAAAGGCAGGAATCTTGATACGATGCGGGTGATGATGATTGTTTGACGCATCATCACCAGCATCTTCAAACTTTTCTTTCGCACGCTGGAAACTCACTGGTGGTGCATCATTCTCCACTAAACAGACTCTCCTGCTTTCATCAGCAGTAAAACATGAAAATTCTTTTTAAAAGGCATCTCCTTTCCTGTCGTCATCACTTTATTACAGAATATTACAAACTCGTATAAAGGTTTTAAGTGTGTCTGCCAAACGGGAGTCGACACCGGGAATGAATAAGGTATCTCACAAAGGACATATTTCTCTCCCCAACCAAACCCGTATTAGTTCAGTACACACATTCGTGTCGTTGGTGGTGCTCGATGAAGACACAACACGAACACTTGTAAATTCGCAAATTTTATGAGAGAACACACACACACACACATACGTGTATATTCTGCGTATTTGTACAACAATCCAACAAGAAAGTGTTTTTCTCTCCTCACGTTCGCCGTTCACTTTGTTCACTCTTGTATTCATTCACATTTTCTCCAAATGATTTCATGAATAGAATATTATACACCCAAAATCTATTATATTCCGACAGATATTCACCAAGGCTCATAAGTAGGGAGTGTTGCTCTATGAATACATTATGTTCTCGACTTGTTTACACTTAAGTAAGTTGCCTTGCTGGTTGCATATTTGATTTTGTAGTTGGCCGACTTACTTCCTATGTCCTCTATCCTGACATTACTATTGAAAAGTGCGACCGGGAAATAATAGGCGTGTACCTATCCCCGTTCCTTTTTTCTAGCATCACCGGTCCACGTGAACAAGTAAAAGCTCTTTCCTCTGAATTGTGTGAAATTTTTATTGTGTGTGTGTGTGTGCGCGGGAATTTCCATCGTATTTTTTTCTTCTTTAAGCTGTTCCACCGTGTACCGTGGTACACAAAACTGGATAAACCGAATTGTTAATATTTAACCGGATAAAAGAGGAAAAGTTGGAAGTCGATGGCTAAACAACGATGACATGTAACGTAATATAGGCATATATAGGTATATGGATTCCTATTCGTCGTTGTCGAAGTTTCTTTTTATATATAGCGTTGTGTATCGGGGAAAAAATCTTATTACACGAAAGGGGTCGTTATTGTTAAGTAAAATAATATGATTATTCTGTACATACACACATGTTATGGTTATGACACCCCATTTCGTAAACCGAATGGTTTAACTATAGAAGCTGCGTGCCAAACCAAATCTCTCTTTATAATAAGAGCGGCAAGTATTTGCCCGGCAGACGACTGACGTGAGTAAAGTGGATGGAAATGGCACACGTACTAGTATACAATATGAGTTGGAAGATAAAATAGAGCAGCCGTAATTTATTTTATTTTTTTAAATAAAAGATCCACTTTACCGTGCTTTTTCGTATTGTAGGATGGAGAAAAGAAACTGATGTTCCAGTAGATCCGATACGGGAACTTCGTTTCCAGCTGTTCCCACTTGCATCGATGATGATGCTTCAGTCTGTCTTCCATTCATCTGATTTTCCTGCTGCTGATGTTGCTGTTGTTGCTGCTGCTGCTGTTGTTGTCGTTGGTGGACAGTTTGAACAGGAGGAGTTTTCGAGCCCGTTGAACTGCCAGAAGCACCCGTGGAAATGGACGATGACAGTAGAAGCGAGGCCGTTGTTGCCTCCCTGCCCTCCATTTCGGCCATGAGATCCCTCTCCAGGGACAGTTTCACACTTTTCAAAATCATCTGCGCTAATAGGGTCTCCTATGTAAATGTTCGTTTGTAAAAGAAAGAGAGTTGTGATTAAGGAGGAGACGTAGCACGTTGGCGATGACAGGTTTAAGCCATATTTTAAAAGGATTAGCAAAGCTGCGAGACAAATGGAACTGCAGGAGCGAAACTAAAACTATTTGCCACGCCACCACATCCTCCAAATGCATGCACACGCACCTCTAAAAATTGGAATTAAGGCAGTGACTCTGAATTGAGTATTTGTCATTTTTATTAAGGCAGCTTTGTCGTAAAAAGGTGAAAAATGAAGTGCTCACAGCACTTTGTAAATGGATCTATTAAAAGATGGGCAAGCCTTTTATCAACCAGGCTAGGGGAGCATTTGGAAATTTTCCCACGACTTTTCCCGTGTTAACTTTACTTTATCAGGGAGACAGCGACAACACCATTTTTCTATTTTATTTTGTCTCTAACGGCAGGTCATGTACTGGCTTTACTGCGAAAGATATGATTTTAAATCCGCTTTTTGTTGTATATTATGTCATGTTTTTAAATAAATATAATATGAACTCGATCGTGCACTTTCTGGAGTTTCCCTGTCCCCTTTCCAGAATGTATGCCCTTTCAAATGGGAAAATATTCGAATGAAATTGCTCCAACTGAAATGATAATCAGGGATTAGAAACCGTCTCTAGATCCTAACCAAGCGACAATTGTCACAAACAAGTTTCACCTTTAAGGATGTGGCTGACGCGTTACAGCGGTGAATGAGGCATAGAGCCAGGGAAAAAGGACATTTTCTGTGATAGCGAAAAGCATCAAAGCGTAACAACAAGGATATCAGACAGGCTCAGCAGCATGAAAGAGCAAAAAAGCGTGAATCTGGAAAATTTACAATTTCGTTTAGGCGCTGTATTTTATTCTCGTGTGCAGTGTTTATCCTTTTCACTCGGTTTTCGAAACGAGAGAATGGGATCGATGTAATATAGCAGAGCAGTATAGTGGTGGTGCACAAATTGACGTAACTTTTTCTTACCAGTTGTTTGAGCGGTGATATATTTTCGCTCGTTGTCTCAACCGGATCCCAGTTTTTCGGTTGAAAATCAAAAGATGAGGTGGTTGGAACTCGCGGGTAGGAATTTGCTACCAGTGCTAGTGTTGGAGTTGGTGGTGTAAAAATGTCTACAGGAAGTGGCCATTCGGGTAGTAGGACAAGTGGTATCTTTCTAGCAGACGCTCCCAAGCTTCGTAGTTCAGTCTTGCGGGATAAATTATGCGTGAAACCATAGTCGTATGAAATACAAAAGAAAAGACCTAAAAAATGCAAAGAAACCAAACAACCAGCAGGCATGTAAGTAGTCTTCATTCGACAGAATTATAAAATGTCCATACCCACCAGAATATATAACCCTTTTGCTTCTCTCTTTATTTTTTGAAACGAGAAAAATAACACGCTCCTGGTACCAGCATTATTACTATACGTCTACATATTTTGGTGTTTGTTTTTGACATACGAAGTAGTAGCAACCCAAGTTTTGAGCCGACAAAACGTGAAAATCCTGCATGTAGTTGAAACCGAATAAGGAGGTCAGTGTTGGAAGCATCTTACAGAGTGCCCCTTTTTCTCGTCGCGTTGTTCTCTGATCTATTCTTTTTGACAGAACAATATCCTCCCACATGGAACAGAAAACACTCGTAAGTAGACGTGGTTTCTCTTTTGTGAATTTACCAGCGCATAACCAAGTTCAAGTGAAAAACAAAAAAGACAAATCTCTTTTAGTTCTCTCTGTCTATCGCAGCGAAGCAAGCGTAGGGGACGAACTCATTCTCTTTGTGTAGGAGGTTCATTTTATGAAGATGATCACGGTTCCACCAGGACAAACTCAAGCTGAACAAAAAGAAAATCCATGATGATGATAAGGCAATTTGAAGAAAACACAAAAGAGTGGAAAGGTAGTCTTCTCCACACATTTTAAGTAAAAGGATGCTTTGATAGAAAAAAAGTTGACAGAAAATGTTGCTTTCTATATGCTCATATCCTAATCTCTGGCTTTCTAAAAGACTGTCAGAATAGCATCGCTTCCAAAAAAGTTGCAAAATTACCAGTTACTTTTGTTGTCCATGATAATAATGACTACAGAAGAAACTTTGTGTCAGTTACTACTTTAATCATCTAACCTATCCCTAGGACATGCACATCATTTGCTTTCGTATTATTTGCGGAACAAGAAACAGTGCTTTTGCTAAATTAAAATGGATAATGAAGGCACACGTCAAAATTCTAAGGATGACATCTACTAAACTCAAGGTGGTTAAACAAGAGATCTCTTGGTTAAGCATTGTTCAAATAAACACACTTGGTACTCATGTTTACATCCTGCAGGAAAGAACAATACATGTTCAATGGAAAAGTGACAATGCATGTGGAGATATAAATAGTCTAATAGAAGATGATGAAAGATTGGAATTGATTTTCCCTGAAGTTTAACAAAATACTATTACCCCACTACCAAGTAGAAACTGTCAAATGACGTACATTTTAAGGACAACAAGAGAGTACTAGCACATACAAATAACTAAATTACCAGCAACTGACAACATTTAACGGATTTAATTTATTACGTAAACTGTAAACCATTTTGTTGCAATATACCAAATGGGCCATTATTGGAAGCCACGGAAGATTTGTAGTTTGATTGGTTTATGGCTTTGAACGTTTTAAAGTGTTCAAGAGAGGATGTAATGATTTTTAAGTGGTTTATACAGTAAAGGTTCCTTCGAAAACATTTACACAGCAGCTTGGTAAACTGAAAGCAACAGGATGCAAATTACTTTGGGATACGAAAAGAAAGTGCAATATATAAATACGTTGGGTTGGGAGCTAACAACCGTGAAAGGAATATGCGTGCGTGGGTTACCAATGAATGGGCTTCTACTTAAGTAATGGAAAAACCCTTATTTGACTTTTGATAGACAGAGTAAAAGCAATAATGTCTTGTTCTTGTATTTTTATAGCCTTGTTGTACGAATATGGAAGTACTTTTTAATTTTGTCTTGTAGGTCGTGGCAAATCCGGGAGTTGTAAAGGCTTATTTGAGTGAATTCTCCTGACTTTTTTTTATTCCAACATTAGACTTTTGTGCTGTGTAGATAAAAGTGATGTACCAAATGTGTGCGTATTTCATACAGTTCATGGGTTTGTGATATATAAAAAGGTAAAGATGAAACCAAGCAGGTTCGAGCTAACGCTATATGTCTGTAATATTTCTTATTTGTACTACACTAGGTTGCCTAAACATTTTCAACCCTCTCGAAATGGAGAGGGAAAGATTTGCTCCCTACAGCAAGTGTTGGGTTTCCTCAGTTGAATCGTCAAATTACGCTAGCCGATGTTGGTCGGATGGAATATATGTCTACTTGTCGTCGTTACTTTTTTGTAAGTCAAAGTTGAATATAGCAAGTGTTCAACGGTGATAGGATGACAGAACCGTTGTGTTACAATAGCAAAGGGGAGCTTTATTTTTAATAAAAGTTTTTTAATTATATCTACTCTGTTATTGCTGTTCGTAAGCCTGTCGAATTTGTCCGTGAATGTTAATCATTCCCTGGATAGTCCCGGTGAACAGCGTGTCCACCCCACGAAGTACATTTTTCCTGTCGCCATCTTTCCTTAACACCTCTTCAATTCTTTTCTGGGAGTCTGCCAGTAATTTTCTATAGTGTTCCTCCAACTCTTTAAAATATTTATTTGAAAATTGACCTACAACACGACCATTATTGTTCAGGACTTGTTGTTCCTTGTTGATTTGTTGCTGTCTCTTAAGTTCTTCTTCGAGGTCCTTCATCACTAACTCAAATCTTGACTTGTCTGCACTACAACATTTTAGCTTATCCTCGGCGTCCTTTAAGTTCTGACTTTTTTCTTTTGCACTGGTCACTGCCTGTTGATAATGCTCTTTCCACCGGTTCGCCTGCTCCTTGTAATCTCTGCTCTCTTTATTTAGAGAATCCACTTTGGAATTAAGGTCAGCTACCGATTTTACCAGTTGAATGTTGTCTTCCCTAAGGGAGGACACTTGCAGTTCCCACTTTTTGGCGTTGCAAGTACTCTCAATTAGAGATTCGGACAGCTTAATGTTTTCAGATTTTAGTTTGTTTATTTCCTCTAGTAACTCCGCTGTTGGATTAACCGTTTTTGAAGTTCCGTCCACTAGGCACTGTCCAAGAGGTCTACAACCGTCCCCAGCTCCAGATGTGACCGGCAGTGGTCCCTGATAACAGTAGGGGTGAGGAATGCTCATCGTTAACGGCATCAGCGGAGGGGGCCCAACGATAGATGGAGATTGTGCTTCTGTTTTACCCCCAGGCGTTGGCGTATAATATTGTGGGTGTCGATAAGGTACGTGATGATACGGCGATGTCGTTGATAGTGGAAGTGACGGTGGGGAAACATTTGATGATTGTGGTTGATGGGAAGCATAGGGATTTGCAGACGCTATTCTTGTATTCGTGGTTGAGTTTCCTCCGCCAATAATAGGCAGATCTACTTTGTACGTCGAAGGTCGGTGATCTGCATGGAGAAACGCCATTGCACTACTTCCTAAATGTGTGTGACCCTGCTCTTGTCTGTTACTGCTCATTAAACTCAGCAATGTGGGCCCGATTTGGTCATAGTCATCCCAATTCACTTGCTTTTTCCCGCATGAGAGTTGCTGAATTGCCAGTGGGGGTGCTGTATTTGCACCGGAAGACAATGGAACGGACGGTAATTTTGTTTCCAAATTGGAACTAGGATCCTGCCGCTCCGTCCTTGTTCTGGGCCCTTCTGTCTTATGGTCTTCATGCGCCAATGTATAAATGCTTTGTAAAGGGGGAGCACTACTTTGCTGCTGACTTATTTGATGACCCGAATCTGAACTTAGACTAACACTAGATGGCGTACTAATATTTTGTTTCACTTTCCGGAGACATTCATCGAAAGCTTCGGCTTCATACTCCGATGCAAATCCGATCCCAAAAACACGTCCACTGGCGTTGTCCTTCCAGTAGCCAAACTTTTGAGTTGTTTTCACAAATTCCAGCTCTGGTATAACGGTGGTATTTACTACAACTTCTTTAATGTCTGCATCGACACTAATTATTCGGTAGATTGCACGCGTATTATCGTACAAGATAGAGATGGGCACTGTGGAGTCACACAAAGGTACCCAGGACTTAGCGGACCTTCTAGCTTCATATGCAAAAATGTTGGCTTGGGCGAGATAAATCGCTTGTACTTGATCCTGTTCCGAATTACTTTCATGATTACCAGTTCTCCCAACATTCTTGCTATTGTCCATTTTATTATCGATGAATGATTAGGGATAGATTGGTGAACACTTTTAAAAGGTAAAAAAGCAATTTTGTTCTCAGCAAGCCTAAATCCAATTTATATAAAATTATTTGAACACGTAACAAAAATGTTGTACTGTTCCTTACGTTTCAGTATGTTTTCCACAGAGTAGTTATCCAAGCCAGTAGGATTCTATTTAATGTATTACTAAACAGCTACAGCGTAATGCAAAAGTAACCATATACGTACGTATATTTTGTCTGTATTTTCCGTATTTTCCATCAATGAGATATAATTTAGAAAATAATGATTATCTCATTATTCCCCATTGTTTTAAAATGTATTATTGTTTACATTAGACTGACTATACCCTCTCCACTCCACCAATAAGAGTACTCATTAAAAAATTCCGTTCCGGTGGGTTTAGTTGGTTATGCTTGGACTCATGTATCTATGATGACGTTATATATAACTCCAATACTAAACATTGACGGGGTATATCTTTGAGTATATATATATATATATAGTATATTATTTATCTAAGGGGTATATAGCCAATTTTAAATTTTAACTATAGTGAATAAATGTAGTGTGCACATAAATTAAAAAAATAATATTAACTTTTAAGTAGGTCAGTGCATCATAGCTTTCGTGCCTCCGGTATTTCAGTATCACAATCTCCATTGAACATTGGCATTTTGACATGCTCTTTCAGCGGTATGCAAAGACGTTACTAACGTTGCTAGGTCCACCTTAGCCTTAGAAAAGAAAAGGGAACTCTTTCCCTTATGCTTAATTTTTTTTCGTATG
>JAHZNE010006177.1:0-14220 GCA_027744055.1 Callyntrura sp. NNG-2020
CATTTTTTCCGTAGCAGTTTAGTAGTTTTATTTCGTCAACTGTGTAAGTAATTATTAGGGTGATTTTCAATAAGGCCATAAAAGTCAGAGCTGATAATATTGATGTGTAGGTGTATCTATTGTTATTATTATTATTTTTAAATAGTAAGCTACCTCATCTTCCGGTAAAAAGAGCTCTGTGTGTAAGTTATATGTAGGGAACGCCTATGGTTAATTGTTCAGGGTAAAAAATTTATGTATGACAAGTATATTAAAAATTATTCATGCACGACAACGACGAAAAACATATAGATAGTATAAATGTACGAGAGAATACAGTAAAGTTATTATTATTTGACTAATTGCTAGGTAGATACGTTGCAATAAAAAGATTTTAACAGTCAGACAACAAAACGAAAGTTTTATATGTAAAATAAAACTTCTCTCTGTGTAGATTTCGCATGTTTTTGGGGTGGCAATTTTTCACTGATAGGATGGTCGCCAGCTCTATTATAAATTATGTTTAAAGGAAGTAATAGCGAATAGTTAGCTGTGAACTTGTGTATACGACGTGGGTGACGGAAGAAAGTGGCAATTTGTTTTATATTGCCTGGCCCGTTGGATTGACGATTTGTATGAGTGGTTTTCTTAAACATCAAATATTTGCAGCTCGTTGTAGGTAAGCAATAATAATACAAAATTGGATTAAATACTTCATCTAAACTAAATGAGTGAAGTGTCAACTGAACTGTATTGTTGACTCCTGTGAGAAAATTGCCAATGATGAAAGTTTTAATCGCATTAGTTGTTAGTGTTGTTGGTTAGTGCATTTTGCAATGGGCCCTTGACACATGCAAAATCCGTTTTTGGTCTTAGGTTCATGGTAAAGCATTAATGAATGTAAAAAATATATATTTCAGTCCATTTAGGTAGTAAAAGTGTGATTAGTGTTTACTATACTGTTTTTAATCAAATAATGTGATGCTACAAGGAAAAATTCATCCACTTTTGATCTTCAGTTGAAGTGAACAAAGCTGTGGATGGTGGAGCTTCTAAAAATTTTTGTCTGATTTGGGGGTTTAATGTCACCAATCATTTATATCGGGGTGTATGAGACGTCCTTTGTTATCACTCATCATGAAGTTTGCATTGTTCTTTTTCACGTAGTATGACATAGATCTTATAATCCTTACTGCATTATCGCAAGTATATCTGACTTTCTCATATATGATGTGAACTTATTACTGAAAAGTAAAAAATGTATTTATAATTACAAGTTTACTCTAATGTGTAATGAAATGTTAAGTTGAAATTGTGTTGTTAGAGTATTTGTTCATTCTTTTGAGAAGTACAGTACCGTTTAGCACATGAGCCCATTTGTATTAACTCAGAAAAGTATCATCAATGTTGACCTCAGTCAAAAAACAATTTTAGCCTTCTTGCAGTATCCTTCCATAACATATATGGAAAAGTTACTGTGAAGCTGTAATATGCAAAGTGTAAGTATGCACTTTCAATGTCTTGCACATCGTGAGATATTATTTCTAGGACAGCTATTTCTGTTCAATACATCAGGTGTGTGGTATGTAGTATGTAGTATATACACTGTGCAGAGGTACGCTGTTACATACCCTCATTTTAATATGAACGGCAGGACGTTTGATCGAATTTTTATTTATGTCATTTGTGTATAATAGTGGTGTACCGTTAACGTGGACCAATGCCATCTTCACCGTTTAAGTTTTGTCGCGAGAAATATTGACTTGACACTGCTCCAGCAGGAGTTTATTCAATGATATAAAGGTGAAAATGAACTGAAAAAAGTAGGATTTATATCAGATTACTGCTGCGCACTGGCTCTTTCTTGGCTGCTGACCTGACGTCATAACTTTTTCTAAATCCAAATATTGCTGTTTGCATATATACCTATAATTCATGAATCATAATAATCATCATATATATTCATCTTTATAACTAACCTTCAGTTCTATAAAAAAAAGTTATGTATGTTATACTTATTTTACTGAACGTACAAACTTATAGGTTTAGCAGTGAAACATCAAATGTTCTACGGATTTTATAACTAATGTTAGTTTTGCCAACGTAAACATTAACACCAGTTTTATTATATTTATTTGCCAGATTTGTCCTTACATAAACTTATTGACAACTGGCAAGGAAATTCAAGGAATGTTTGATTAGACGAAATAAAATAATATGTTACGATTTAATGCGAGGCGAGCTGCTTTTTATGATCTATGATATCACAGTCTCAGAGAGTTGCCATTCCATTAAATACTCTTGTCTGTTAACGTCAATTTGTAATGTTAATGATTTACTGCGTTGTTCTCTGTCTCTAGAACTATATATCCATGCAGAATAAATACCTGGTTGTATATAATCATGTACAAAAATGAATTTATTTTAAGTACATATCGCATGAATTATTTCTTTCGCATTGTCATATTTACTAAGTACGTTATCAGTCACGTACGAACGACGTACGACCACAGTCCCACTGCACTGTCGAACATTCTTCTTCAAATGGTTACAAATAGTTTGTTATATATAGTACGTTATACACATGTTTAAACATATGAATATCGCAAATGAATAGCGGCAGAATGGTGGAATAGCCAATAGACAGAGTAATAATCTCCATTGGACTTGAGATGAATCTAAATGGAGTAACCATTGACTTTTGAGTGACAGAATGAAAAGTTCCGAATCATGTTGGATATGGTGTGACGCCATTCTTGCCTTAATTTTAAATGATGACAATATAGTGACAGCAGTGGTGACAATATGATGATAAAATGGGCTGGCGGCACAGCAATGGATGTCGAAATATGTATGCCATAACTTTCCTTGTATGCATGCGTCATCATCAGACATACTGGTACTGGTGATACGGAGTACAGGAGTAGTAGTACGTTCGAGTCGCGTGAATTGAAATCCCCTATGGTGCATTCGTAAACTACTCATGTATTCATTCCAGTCACTTAACTTTAGCTCAGTTAAGTTAATATACACTTTTTGTGCACATCTATTGTCATTTGTCATTAGTTAAAGTTGCACGTACGTGAAATTCCGTCCTGTATGTTCTTTGATGTTACGCCATATCCCAAGTCCCAACTTTTGGCCAATACTGGAATGACATGATGCTAGTTTTCTGTCTTCACAGAAAACACTCACTTGCCTACAATAATAACTTCCCTACCCATTGCAAATGTATGTATATGCAGTACACAGACAAGGAAATATTCTTATGTAATTCCAGCTCTAAATTTTTTCCGTTATCAAGTATGATAGGTGTCTTGCCTAGAGCTGTAACAGTTCCAAGTAGAAAAAAATTGTATGGTTATTGTGTACCTAATCATTCTTTGTACATCTCCGTCATGACGTATTCCACGGAGAAAAGAGAAAGACCATCATCATTTCCCAATGTTACAGGATAAGTGGCAACTCAAGCTCACTTTCACAAAACCAGTCTCTCTTCTCTATCTCTCCCTTCGCTATCTTTCTCTCTGTTTGTCTCTGCTGGTTTGTTTCCAACAGTTCTCCTTACTCTCCTTCCCACAGAAAAACCGAAGTGAGTAAGACATTGTCCGTTCTAGGACTGTCAGTAGTCACTCAGTCAGAGAAAGAGGTTGTGTACATGCGTTCATAGCTGTCTTTGACTTTCTTTGAACTACCACTAAACTGAACCCTAAACAAGGACATTAAGCAGAGACCGGAGACTAAAACTGGAGGAAACTTCACTTTTGCTTCTCTGGGCTCCCAGGCATTTGTGGAGTACTATAGTATAATTTTACACGTATATCATATTATTCTATATTTTGTCCTGAACAGGAATTTATAACTATGAACATTTTATCTCGCGTTTATATAATACACAACTTAAGGCTACTGTTACTCCACGATTTTGGTTAAGCAGAAAGTAAAACAAATACCAAATAGACGGATTATATAAAATATATCAAGTGCATGCACTCAGGACTTTGGACGGTTTTCTCTTCATGATAGAAACTGTAGCTGTGGCACTACTTACTATATATGGGTAGATCCAGACACTCACTTTGCTGCTTATGTTTTCTCCACTGTAGATGAAGCAACAATCTTCTTTGTTGTACCAAAAAACGAAAGTTTTCAACTTTCTCCTTCTCTCCACTGTATCCATCCATTTGGTCACTTGTAAGGAAGTAAGTAAGTAAGTAAGCAAGCAGTTTGTAATTGTGCTTAGTGCCGTCTTATAATTTTTCTTTGTAGAAGAATTTGCGTTGCGAATGGAAAATAGTTCAAAACATTGAAAAATAAGCTTGTTTAGAATCATCTATGCAGTAACCGAAATTCAAGATGTTACACATTGAACATCATTTAAACAGAAACCTAAGTGTGGAAACAATTGTTTGCAAGAAATGCATTGATAGCAATAACGGCAGTACATTACATGCGGGTGTATAGAAAGTGAAGAAATAAAAAAAGGAATTAGGTGACATGCTGCGAAGAAATATACCTTTTTTCGCAAATAAGAGCATATACACCAGTCATATAGCGTACGAAAGTAGTCTCTCCTTCGAAATGATTAAGTGCAGACTGGAACAGGATCTCGAAATTCGTTGTATTTTCCCAATAAAGTAGCTGTATGGCAGCTTACAAAGCCTGATATCTAAAGGGAGAAAGAAAAGAAACGAACAGGAAAATAAGATGTAGCTGCTGGATGGTGCATTGTAAATTGTACGTCACGTCAAAAAGTACCGATCGATCTTTTCCCCCGATGTAATGCCGCTATCACCACTGGCGGGCCTGGCTGTAGAAAGGCTATGTTGCCAGATACTGACTTTATACATTTATTCATCAAAAGAGAAAAAGAAAAAGTAAATTGCATTTCGTTGTGCTTGTGAGAACTAGATTTTATGGGCTGTGTTAGAGGTGAAAATTCTTTAATTTAATTACATATAAGTCAATCGACTGTAAGATTGGGGCTTCGTTCTCGTTGCGTGTTAGAGAATTCATAATCTGTCTTGGCATGTCAGTTGTAGAAATGTAGGTCGTCATTCCCATGCTTTCTTTGTCTCCGTGCATATACCATTATATTATTATTATTATCTGTCGCATTCCATTTCAGCCAATATAATATTATATTGACTAGAGGAAGGTATACATATATAATGCATGTATGTATGTTATTATTTTTGCAAGACATTGACTTGCTCTATGAGCACACTTCTGTAACCATTAATAATTTCCATCCCATGTTCATACTATATATGCTCTTTGGTTTTTGGTGTGAATCCTTTGTACCAGAGAAGATAAAAGTGTTATTATTGGATCTCGCGCAGGAAAACAGGACATATCTTGAATTGCATTACATGAACATGGGACGTGGAGTACCGAAACGGCAACTACACGACAAAATTAGTGGCGACAAAATCTCTGCTGCTGAAGGGATAGCAACTGAGAGTAAGGAGTTGAGGACGGTGCAGCTTTTGATGGTAGGAGTTTGGCAATATGTGTTTTCCGGAAAGCGAGATAATTTAACATCACAGATATCGTATAGAGGCATGCTACACTTTGGTACATTTATACAGGAAGCATTAAAAGCTCATATATTAATGAATATGTACGTACGTATTATACTCTTAGGTACTTATCGTTTGAAGTCTTCCTGAAGATTCCAGATAAGGATCAGTTTCAATTTCCATGTAGGTTTTTAGCACCCGCTGCATGTCGGCTCAGCTGAGTCTAATCTTTTCACAGGAAGCGAAGCAATGATGATTTACATGCGTATTTTACAATGACTAAATGAATTTACACAATACGCTGAGAGAGTGGGCTTGCAGTAAAATATTATTTGAATGTCTTCTTGCCTAACAAGTGTAGGATGTGACATGGTGGAAGTGGGTTTTTACACGAAAACATTATACAATCAGGGTTTTATGGTGTTTTTGTTGGTATATTGCTTGGGAGGAGGCTTCGTGAGGTTTATTACACATTTATGACTCCGTTAATTCACTTACTGCCATATGATGGTAATGTTGACGTTCCATTTTAAAACGCTTTCTTATGGAATGAGACGTCACTTCTTGTGTATATCATTTGTGAATATTTCATTATTGGCTCTGTTCCGGAATCACTAAAATGCTCCTCATTCATTAACCAGTGCAATATTATGAGCGATTTGGATATATACCACAAGAGCAAAGAACGATAAATTAATATGTCGCCTCCGCGTTCACAGATGTACATACAGTTTTGTTTTACCGGTAAGCCACCCAGAGCCAAAGCTATAAAAATCGAAATGAGTTTTTGCTGCTGCTGCTGCTGAGAGAATGAAAAAATATTTTTTGTTATACTTCAAATCGTGCCTTCTTCGTGCGTTGAAATCTGAACAGGGCTCTTAGTTGATAAGCATATTATTTTATGCGAACTAGATCATGTTTTTGTCTTCCAAAGAGATTATTACAGACAACATCCTCGGCGTATTCGTTATCCTATCTCATAATAATCCTGCATGAAATATTTTGATTGCCATTAGGATCATGCAATGCTGTTTCCTTTCGATATAGAAGAGAGCGAATATTATTCGGAAGATAATATAATGTATGGGAATTTTTATACTTTAACCTTCCTCGTGTCATCACGAAGAATAACCGTGACAGGAAGATGTATTAGTGGCATACGTGCTGCTGTAGTTTTACCGTGTATCGGAATCGGTGCGAAAAGGGTAGAGACGATGTAATGTTACATATATTGTGGCTGAGTGGTGGTGGTGCCGTTACTTACCGGCTCTGTTGGTTTGAATTTTGCATGCATAATTTCGTTGTGTTTATCAGTAACCTAAAAAAACGTACGAAGACGCATTAGAGACACGGAGAGAACAAGAAGAATCATTGCTCCGTTTTGTTCTTTAACGACGAGAGTATGAATGCATCACCTAGTCACACTGAGTCAAACTAAGCGAAAGTCTGTACTTAAATAATGTTCGCTATTATTAAAAATAAGGATGGTTGAATGTTGAATGAGTGTATGGCGGCATGACTTTTATGTAACTTCAGAACGCGTACTTACCAACCATGTAGAAATTTACCTACATGGTGAGAGAGCTGTTGCTTGAAAGAACGTCATGTAGTAAACCAAGAGCTGAACCTACCAACCCCACGTTGGAGGTAGAGAAATAGGCTGTGGAAGTGTGTTTGCTTACGAGGACGTGTTCTCATGTCATATATGTAATTTTTTATGTACGATTTTCATGAGTCGTATATAGTCAATAGTGTTCGTACACAAAATGATATTTATGGATTTAAGAGCGAATATACATTATTAACGAGATTAAGCTTTATGCGGGTCTGTCGTCCGTGAATTTTTATTAGACCATTGTTTTAAGAAGATTGTGACGATCTTAGGAAGTGTAACAACATCACGACGAAATTTATGGATGTCTGGTACTGGCTCATCAACTGGGATAGATGATATTTTGTGATAGGAGGATGGATACCAGCACTGCATGCATGCGGTGGTGGCGGTGTTAATTCTTGCATTCTTAATCTCTAAGCAAAGCAAATGCAAATGTTTAGGACAAACGCGAATCAAAACTTGTTCGTTACTATTTTTGTGCATGCTTGGGATTCATGTGACAATGATCAATAAACCACTAATTACTCCGTTACACGATCTGTGTACTGGGAACATGCCCGTGCTAGAGAGTACATACACATTGCTATATTTTAAATAGTCATGAGAGGGCATAAATTGATGGTTGTTGGCCAGTCACACTCTGATTTTACCAGTAATTTACTAGAAAAAATTCAACTGCTGGCGGAATAATCACTAAGTTATTTCTGGTGTGAATGTGTGGAGTTTTGTTTTTAGCACAGGAAAAAAAATTGAACAAAACTTGTACAGTGTACACTGGGTGGAACGTCGAATGTGGTATTGTCAAGCCTAAAAAACGGCAGGGTTGTTTTTGTTTTTGTGTCCGTAGGCCGTTTTATACGTGTGAAGCTACATTTTGTTTTTATCTTGTGTTGCAAACAACATTATATTATCAATTATCAGATAAAAAGGAATTGTCAAGTGTAGGATTCATCGTGCCACTGTTGTCCTGTGGTAAGCAACCATTCCTGTGTGTTTAAATCTTAAAATGTACAAAAGTATTAAGATTGTGCAGCGTATTAAACTTGTTGAATGTAAAGTCTGTCACACGTCCACTAACACTTAGACACCCTGCATAATCTTTTTCGCTCAAGTCTGTCTTTTTACAAAATCGGGCGTTCTTTACGAGGTTTGCATCTGTAATTATCCAAAATAATTTTGGAAAAGGCACGAGTTCCATTGGTAAAAACAAACAATAACTTGAGAGCATATCGACTTGCTCTGTCGGGACAATTCATTTGTTTAAGTGTATGTATAAGGTAAATATAATGTAGTGAAGTAGCGGAAGCTATTAAAAGTGTTGAAAAACTGGAATGTTTTCTATTTTAGGCAACGTGGATGAATCATGAATATATATTTTTTGAAATTTTCATAAAGTTACATTTGGGTCTAAAATCCTTACTGATAATTCTAAACAAAGTCCACCTCTAACGAACTGATTAAACTGTTTACTCATTAAGATTTTGAGTTTCACATTTTGTTATGATAGTCTTTTATTAAATGCATGTGTCTCAGATGGTTCTCATTTTTGTTACGTCGTGAATCTTTTGTTCTTGCTTGGTTTAGGAAGTGGATTGTACACGTCGTCTATTGCATCTTACTTATCGTCGCGGTTGTAGTAGGTGCAGTTTATGTAATAGTATAATGCTTGACGAGGAGACATAAAAACGGAGTGGAGTGCCAAGTTAAGCCTCGCAAATATTTCGTAAAGGCATCTCCTGTATGTTTGCATTCCACATCTCATTTTCTATTTTTTTGTCCCAACTCTGAACTCAGGAGGATTTCTGCGAGAGAAAACGTTCGAGAGGCATTACTGTGTGTTGTTATAAATGCGTGTCACTAAGCTGGTGGCTATGTCTTTTAATTCAGTTTTATTATTTGGCATTGTCTTCGATGAACTACTTTTAGATGTTTTATTATTCAGTTCGTTACAGTTCATTCGATTACAAAAAGGAAATTTTTACTTCTTCAGTAGAGGATGACTGTACATCTTTCATTCTCTTTTTTAAGAAATGTATTATACCTATTCACAATACAGGCACTCCACTATAAGTCAACTTGATGTTCTTTGTGGAAAAAGACGCGAGACTAAAAGGCGATTTACACCAGTGCAAGCATTCGGCGCAGTTCGGAACAAATGATAAGTGTTTCTTTTTCGGAGTAGAGATAAGATTTGGAACTTCCACTTTAGCAGGAAAATACAATAATAATAATACTAAACAGATCTTTCGGTTAATCCATGAATCAAGCGGTGAAGACGCACTGTTATAGCCGAATATATACATGCCTATTGCCTACCTATAAAGAGAATATCGAAGAATATAAAATTGTAATAAAAAAACTCTTGATTAAATTGTAAATTAGTGTACCTACAGAAATATATCATATTTTCCCCCGGCACTGTATGTATATATGAATAAATTAATTAATAAACGTGGAATGTATTGTGAAAAATGTGAGCGGAACTAATAGGCGATACAAATAAATAAGTGGAACAAATCAGCGGATACTGTCGTCGGGTCTTAAAGATTGCAATCAGGATGATGATGAGCTCCACGTTAAGATAAATATGACTTTGAATTCATTTCATAGCTCCTTATTTTAGCGAAACAGATTTTTTGAAACAGAAAAATGAAGTTTATTAAATTTCAGTGATCTTTGTCTTCCACGAAACAATTCTCTTCTAATACTTTACGTTAAAATGGGCTCCCAGGGCGTCATAATTTTGGTATCAACAAAAGACGTTGCCCACTTTCAGTATATAGTGTCTTGCTTTGCGTGATACGTCAGTGCTGTCAAAATTGATGTGGATGGAGCTCAGCTCAACGATACTTTACTTTAGTTAGAATATGTCAACATGAACGATTTTTTGTTTTCCCATGCGTAAGGGGTAATAATTTAATTCGACTACGTGACAAGATATTTCCAATTTCAACTTTTTTACTAGACATGTGTCATATAATCTAAAAATTAACGGTAGAAGGGACATTATCTGAATTAACTGAATTATCAGCAATCATCTTGTGCATTATGTAATAAATAAAGGCGGATAATTTGATTGGGAGCATTTAGTACCAATATATGTATTTCATAGATGATCAAGGTATTCTTCTCTCTTTTCCTAATTGGGCCCAATAATCGGAAACACTCAAAACCAAAAGCTCAAGTATCTTTATATTCGGTGTTGTTGGACCCAAACACACCGTAAAATACATACATATTTAATGTATTGGTGTAATGCATTCACGAGCAGTATGTTAAATTATTCGCACAACTAGTTTTTTATTTACTGAATAATAACAACATAAAATAACGGTTAGATACTTGATAACGAAATAAAATACTTGTAACGGTTAGAATTATGGGGGCTGCTGTGTATTTTTTCCCTGGTAGTCTGGAAATCGGTGAAAAGATATTTCTAGAGAAAACATTTGCACAAGATATCTTACAATTCTGAAAAAGCCTTAATTAAATTGCAAATTACATTACGTGCATCCTGCGATTTTAAACTTTGGTTAAAAGTTAAATTTGGTTAAACGAAAAAATCTTCAGCTGCTACATCCAACGTCACCTCTGACAAGTTGATTATATGTAAAAATGAAAAGGCTGAAGCCATATTGTCCAAGTTTTTCAAGACAGTAAATTCTATAAATATGTAATTTTCTGTAGAACCCGTATACAAAGTACCGTACAAAGCAAAATGCATGCAGAGACCATCAGAGCGGAGAAAGAAACAATGTACGTAGGCATTTATATTATTTTTATGTGCACTTTGGTTTGTTTGGGGCAACTGACAAGAAGTTTAGAAAATGAATGGAAAAAAGAAACTCGATGGTAGCAGCAGTACCCGCATATAAAAACACATGAAAAGAGCAACTTTTTTGAAAACAGTTACAGCTTGAAAACAGAGTACAATAATAAAAGAAGTTGAGGAAATCTAATTTCATCCTGCTTTGCACTGCTTTGTGTAGGCACAATGAGTTTGCAACAACGAGAAAAGAAACTACCATGGAGTGTTGTTGCTGCTACTGCTGCTGCTGCTGCAAGCATCGTTTCCTTTTATAAGCTAGAGAAACCCTTCTTGTACTCATCCATTAGTTTACTTTGGAAATTGCACGTATTACATTGAAAGCAGGTCGCTTTATACTCCATTTTCTATTGTGATGCATCGTTGTGTATTTTCAGTCATCATGAGTCATGACTATAACTGTGTGAAATGAAGTTTTCCCCGAGTTTCACAAAAATGTATCATAAAAACGTGATTTTTCTCCATTACTAAAATAAGTTTCATAAAAAAATGAGGTGCATGAACCTAATAACAATAATTTATGTACTGTCTCCTTCATCTACTCGAGAAACCAAAATAACCAAAGTTTTTCGACGTTACACAGGCTTCTTCTGCGCGTTGTCCGGATGCAATTTGTATCCATTGCACTTTTTCCTCGGTGTATGATACTACTGCCATTCTTTATGGATACTTTTTTCTATTAAAGCTCCAAGGGGTTACTTTCTATTGTGTTGGTGATGCCAATTTAGAATGTGTCTTGCTTAAATAAATGTGTACAAAATGTGAAATTCCTTAGGTTGATACAAACAAAGGTTTATTCAATAGCCAAGTATTTTTTTAGTGTGCTACGCTCGAATTGAAACTTTGTATGCTGTTATGTCACACATAAAACTGTTACACGAACTTTCCGCATTGATAAAATATATTTTTTGATTACCCAGTGACTGTTGAGTTCACGTAGGTCATATTAATAGTATGACTCAATGCTGCAATGCACCCTGATTCAAACTATCGTTTTATTTCCTAGTAGTTGTCGAGGCGCTGTTCCAAGACGTGAAACGCAACACCAGGTTATTGATTGTCAACCTTCTACATACATATTCAGCTTATCTCATTATCTTGGACTGTACTACCTACTGCTACATAAATTATATTGAACAACTAATGAAGTCTGCATGATTGTAGGAAGTCTTACAAGCGAGAAATATATGCCAGTTACGTGTATAATCAACTTGCGAGGTTTCAGATTCATTTGCCATCTTTGCAGAGTAGAGAGAAAAGTTCACCTCTGTCTGTACACAAAAACAATATGCATTTTGTTTAAGTAATGCAGTTTAATAAGCATGCACATTATTATTTCAGACACTAATATCAAATAGAGACGACGATTTGGTATGTTTTCTGCGTTGGCTAGATCGTCATCATTCTAAGATTACATGACTGTATACATAATTTAGATACGTAACAACCATTTGCTCGTACCGAACAACCAGTAAACAGAGGAAGCCGTACAGAACTTCTTGCTAGCATGCAGCTCATGTTACAAAGTCAAAAATACGAAATACGACGCTATCTGGTCGCTTTTTTATTTGATGGTTCTGCCTGTGTACAGTGGTAAATGTTGCATAGCTCCTGTCTACCACGTTAAGTATACAGCGAATTTTCAGCTGGATATAGTGGTATTATGGCTTGAATTGTACGTAGGAAAGAGAAAGCAGAGAGAGAGAGGAGACTCCATATGGTTTCTTTCATGAGTAGGATGGTCACATTAATTCACTCTTGTAAGCTGATCCTGGATTCTACAAACACGACCAGAAGAGCTGGAAATGGTATTCCTTGTGGTATTCTGTTTTAGTTGTGTACAACGGAGGTTGCGTGTATTTCCATACTGCGATGCGATTGGCACATGTGTATGGAGTGTGTGAGCCTTTGTATGTAGAACGTTTGAAGGAAATTGTTATGTATGAAGGCAGACGGCGGAGGTTTGCAGGGAAATAATTCATACAAATTTAATGTACCGGAGGATAATTGACAGAATTAAACATTAGAAGCGCAAATATGGCGTAATTTTCAATGGTCAAGTATGAATTTTTTATTAGCTGTTACGCAATTCGGTGTGGACTAAGGGTAGTGCTGGTAAATGTCCGCGTGTGATTCTCGGGGAATCTCAAAATGCAAGCTATTTTCATGCGAATGTTTTTTAAAGTTTACCATATCGATGATAAGAGGTGTTTAGGGTATCAAAAAACATGAAAAATAGGCATATATTATTCCAATTCTGTGCATATTTAAAATAATCTCTTGCTATTGGTCCGTTAAAATTGATTTTTTTACTATTGACTATATGCTTAACAGTGAAATTATGGGAATGACTTGTTAAAAGACTGTTTCTTTATCCTTTCAGGTTACCAGTACGTGACTCCCATATTGGCTTCCGATGCTGACCACGTAGTTCAACGTGTATTTTAGAATACTTTTCCCCTGTTCTGTTGCTGCAACTGATTTTCACTTCTACTATAGTTTAAACTTGTTTTTTCGCGTCCTAAACGTTTTATGTGATCAAGTTCTGACGACGAGAAGCAAGGAGATCAATTAATAAAGTTTTGCGTGACAGAAAACGAATAAATCTTACTGAGTCCGTGATTGATTTAGAGTCTGTTAACTGTTGAAACGAGCCAAGCTTGTGAATAAGTTTTGTCTGCAAAACGTAAATTATCATTACTTAATTGAGAACCATTCTTTCAAGATTACTAGATTTATACTATACATAAATTCGTAAACGTATACATATGTAATAGTAGAGAGATAGATATATTTTATTTATACGCAAAAGTAAACTACTTTTCGTGTAACAGTATATACATAAATATATATATTGTGGACAACGCATTTTATATAGATTGTCGCAGTAATTATAGATATAACTTTTTTACGTCGTACTGAGAAAAATCGATTTTATAGTTGCGAGCATTTTTATTGGAAAGATTGAGTGAATCTTAACACAATAGACTCAGCAAAATGGCAACGCAAAATCTCTCTCTTTCGTTTCCTTTTTCCTTTCTGTTGCTTTAGTGGGATTACCGTCTCGTCGTGTGTTCCTTTTCTCCCCTACTCTTTTTACCCTGTCGTGTTAAATCTGTATACCATCATTGTATACCTGGATGGTAGCGCGCTGGCATTGTAACCTTTTCAAAAGCATTTTCCAGTAGCCCTTATTTGCTTTCTTGGTAGTACTCACGGATCTCTTATCATCATGTGTAGTTGTCAGGTGAAGTAACAAATGGTACTGATATCTGCGA
>JAHZNE010006178.1:0-13011 GCA_027744055.1 Callyntrura sp. NNG-2020
CGTTCGTATGAGAGTGGCAATAATATGAAGCATAATATTTTTGAAACCAGCTTGAGTATTTCTCTCTCTGTATGTGTGTGAAAAATTATGCTTCTTTCTACTATGCTGCACCGTACTACTACCAGCCCTACTGCAAAAACCATTAGTACTTACTTTTACCTTATTTTACGTTTTCTTTATTACTACAAACATTCTATATACATATGAGCACATATACACAAGTGGAGGTTTTGACGGGAATAATTTTATCCTCTGTGGAAAGAGTTTTTACCGGGACAAGTTCCTGTTGTTATACTACTTTTATTTTGGCACGTGATAGGCATTATATAGGCACGCGGAAATGACAATGCATATACTCTTTTGTATATGGTATCTACTATTTCGAAAAGCTGGGGAAAATATGTCGAGATTTTCATATTATATTAATAGCCTTTCTTGTGAAGAAGTTGCAATTCAAAAAAATTGAAGAGGGAAAGAAAAAAGTTTTTCTTTGTTAAAAATTGTAAAAATAGGATGTGGAAATTTTCAAGTCTTTTTACGCACGATATAACAGACAAACTATAAAGGTGAAGACGCGTCGTGGAAAAGATGTCAGCTTGAAAGAGAATAATCATGATCGTCGTCATCTTCACAACAACCCGGGGATGATGATAGTTGTGTGGTGATGAGGTACGATGTCTACTTTTCATTTCACTGAATTCATTTTGTCAACCTTCCGTTCTTCTTGTTTAAACATGTGTGGCGGCGTGGATTGTTCTTTATGGCCTAAATACGCATATGCATTTACTTTTCTTATCATCCCTTCATCGAGGGACTGTCGTAATACTCGTAATGCTTTGTGCTTTTTGAAAGCGTAAATTGTTCCTATTGTTTCCCTTTAATCATCTGCAAAATAGGACAATGGTAGAATTTTTCTTTTAAGGTATATATTTCAAAGCAAGTTTGATCCTGGCCGGGTATGTTAAATTAAAAGAAAACAGTGTTTTTGAAAATTATTCTGTTTCATGGCTCCATTTTTAATAACGGAATATGAAGTCCACACAACGATGCACGATGCTATTTAAATTAAGTAAACCACCGTATACCCACGCATGCATTATAGGTATTTCAATTTGTTTAATTAACTGTAACCCTGTTAGGAAGTAAAGATATAAAAATAATCGTCGTCGTTGAAAATACTTTAAGTTCCTTAAATACCTAAGCACATATTGTTTTATGAATTTCCTTTGTATAACTTTTGAACTTTGAACAATTTGTTTGCATAACTGTCACCAAAAAGCCCATTGGGACTAATTGTACCAGAAAGTAAACATTTCCCTAATCTGCCTGCTGTCACTACCTACGCATGGCATAAGACCATCGGTCACGCGAAATAGCTTTTTTTGTAGAAAACAATTAAACAAATTGTATAAAAGTAAATTTTTTGCACAACAACAATAAAAGAGGCTTCATTCTTTGCAATGCTGTCGACGTCATTCGAAAAAAGCTAGTAGCGACCTCAGCGGAAAGAAAGGCGTACGTTTTTTCTGCAAGTAATTGAATACCAAGATGGATAGGTATACATGTATGTATATATATGCATTCCAAGAGAATTTTTTTCTTTTAAAAATTTAGCTTGCACGATATGCATCCATGTTTACACAATTTTTCAGCCAGAACTGAAGTATGACGGACAGCTATACAATGATAACGATAATGTTTTGTGGGTTACTACAGCGTGTTGTTTCTTCCAACTAGTCAGGCAGTGTGTTTCACCTCCACAAAACATTTTTTGTGATGATGATCATCATACTACACTGACGAAGACCGACAGAGTAAACAAAACAACCCATTAACAATGATGTTGCTGTAGCTGTTTTGTTGCTTTTTCTGGAAATGAGCTTAAGCCATGATGAAGTATGTGTACTTTGTACTTGAACCAATGATCGTTTTTGTCTGTGGTAGTTGCACACTCATAATAGGGCGCAACTCTTAACTCACAAAGCGCTGCTGCTCCTTGCCGCAAGATATTACACTACTACTCACTCACAGCTCTACAGACGAAAGTCTATAATAATATAATGTTTTGTTCCGACAAAGTTAGCCAAACATGAAATTCTCGCAAACTACTAAGCCAAAATGGTAGAAAGCAGAAAAAGTTCCTCCAGTAACAACCATTGATGATGGAATGGGTTTGTAGGAGTAGCTCATGATCATGTTCATACACACACACAAACTCTTACAGGGAATACATAAATACGGAAAAAGGATGAAGAAATAAGTAGACCAGTATGGAATAGTGAAATTCTTCCTTGGACTTGTTTGAAAAATGGTGTTGTGGCAAAGGAACAAAAAGAGTGGAACTTGAACAGTGGTAGGGTAGTCCACCACGACGACAGAAGAGTTGCGGCTCATCCCTTGATATATGACGCTGTATGCAATGGGATGAGAGAAGACGGGAGGTCTTCACAAAATATATGGAGTCATTGAACGGGAACGGTTCTTTTTGTGTAACGTACATACTTACCCTCCTTATATCGTGAAACTAGGGATGGCCCAAAGATGTTTCTGGCGTCTGGCACGATGGTGCTAGCTAGCTATCTCTATTGCCGGAACGTTTTGTCACGTAAAGTAAAATGCTAAAGGGAAATGTGGTTCTTCTTATTCCATTTTTAAACGTGGATTCACGTAACATACCACGATGAGCATTATGATTTTCCTCTCTGTCTTTTGTGATATGTGTGTATGTACGTCCCCGTGCAATATTGTCGCCACGTCGTCTATTATTAGAAGATTTAGTAAGGCCATAAAATATATAGGTGCCCACAATTGAAAAGTATAAAAGTTTGAGTTTCCGCTGTTGACTGTATTGTAAACATTAAAATTCCTGCGAAGATTTTCAATGAATATTTTGACTCCATAAATGCCTACTATTATTATTATATCTATCTACCAAAATTACACATATTTCATCAGATATAACAACTGCCTAGCACACTCACAAAGTTTTACGAAAATTATCAACTTAATAATAAGTAGGTACATACACATCCATTCGCAAATAGACAGCCCAAAGAACTTATCTTGGTTTTGGGGTGCGGCTTTGAAAATGAATGGCAGGAAGGACAGCAGCCACAAGTACGCTGTGAACTTGTTCACTTTGCAAGAACATTGTTACCAAGAAGTTTGTCGCCTGGAAAAGAACTGTAAGTAATGCTGATAAAGTGCGTGGCTATATATCTTTACGAAACTACAAAACTGTAAGCAATATTTCAATTCAAAGTGCTCGTGGTGAACAAGGGCGAAACTTGATGCAGAACACAGAGAAAAAAAACACAACTCTGATTTGAATAAACTTTCATCAATTTCCCAAAGTACGTAAAGGCATATAGTAAACTGGATGCATGCAACTGTATTCCTTAAAAGGTTTCAAGCTTTTGATTATCTATTTCAGGTAGATTCTGTTAAGTACGGTACCTATATACACTTTGGACAGGTACATTCAAATTAGCATGGAGAAATCGAGCGATCAGCCTATAAACGGCATAGGTAAAAGTAAAAAGACACGTTCCATATTATGATTTTTAGTCAAACCCATGCCATCTGGAATTGTAAGGAAACGACAAGCAATCTACACATGGTAATTACCAGTTCTGTTCTGCCTGCAATTTATACTTTTTTTATTGTTGTGCGTTTAGTGGTGGCGGCGGTTAAGTCCCTTGTAACGTGAGTGTGTAGATGGAGTTTGATTTCTAGGATGCTACAGCAGTATACAGCAGAGTAGTTTTAGTGACGTAGTAGACGCGCCTTTGTAATTCGACCACCAAAGAGTATTGCTCTCCACATTTTTTTGCAAAGTAAACTAGTAGCCGGTTCTCGGTCTGGTTGTTCTATTGGTAGGAAATAGGAAAGTTGCAAAAAATTGGACATGCAACGCGACAATTTGCTATTCCAGTATCAGCAAGAATTTACACAGGGGTGCACACAAAACACAAACGAGACCGTTACATTTCAGTCACATTTTACTTTTCTCAACAAATAGAACGTGTAGTTGGTAAATTTACATACCCTGTATTCACGTAGCTAACCTTACACCTTCCACTTGACTGTGCCGTGTTTTCTGCTTTCTTTGACTGGCTTTTCCACGCCACTTTCCCGTCTACCTACATCATTGCTTTTACTTCCTTGGTGGAATGCACAGTGCTTGTTGGAACAGTAATAGTATCCTGATGCGATGTCCTTGTGTAGTAGTATACTGTATACACACTTTACCTTACGGTAGTTAAGATAGCATCATATTACACCCGCTTGACTATAAAATATTTAAATTTTCCCATTTCCCAGTAGTTAGTTCAAGTGTTTTGCTTGCATTTCCATTTTATCAGATTACCACTGAGAAAATTTTTTATTTTTGTTACTCTTACAATGATGGATGATGGATGGAGGAATCAATTAATTAAACGTGTAATTATATACATTATTACTAATCCAAAAACGACCCAAAAACGTTTTTCAAAAACTTAATGTGTGCACTTATGGGCGAGTAAAAAATACACAAAAATTTACAAACATTAATTTGCATACATTAAATTCTAAACACTTGCACATTTTCAGACATTTCGCTTATGTCTCCCCTCCTCCCACACGAGTCATGCTGCATATATGTACACATTAAGAGTAATTTTCTCTGAAAAGCCTTCCTTCATTGCTTCGTAAGCCGCTCTCCATTTTCCTTTTTACTTAATAATGTGACATAAGATTGTATTCGTAAGTGGCAATAAAACCCATGTGCCTAGTGCTTTTTTATTCCTCTTTTTCCACTACTCACTGGTTTATTGGCGCCATTACCAACTGAATATACGATGTCGGTTGTCGGTACTCTCTGTGTGACGCTCTTGAACCCCATCGGCAAAACACTTTGTAGTTGAAACGTTTAATTTCATAACTCATTTACTGCACTCATGAACCATGTCATTAAATAATTCGATTATGCTTTTACCGATAAGTTTACATGCATCAACATTCACTTTTTACATTTTTTATACCAAAGTAACAAAGCTCGCTTAAGCATATTCTTTACATCATCATCATCATCATCGTTATATCCTTCACACGATGCAACGATTATAATTTTTACAGGCCATAAAGCACGCAGAAAAGTAAGAGACGTGATTGGATATAAAACCCTCAAGTAATTTTGTTTATCTAGCTTAAGAAGAGGGAAAGACGGTTTCGTTTAAAACAAAGTAAATATACGTACATGCACGAAATTCATGTTAGAATATTATTCGCATTCGTTGCAGAATTCAGTATGTGCAACGGGAAAACTGATCCCAAGTTCAAGATTTCTTGTGCATCAACGTAGACTGTCATACAGATGACAAAGCAAATACCACAAGATCAGCATTTTGTGTTGTAATAAAAGTAAATGAATGCATGCGGTAGCAAATGGATGACTCAATATAACCGTTACATTTCTATATTCACTGCCTGTCTGCGAAATAAATGATGCGACATGAAAAAAAGATTAGTGTAACACTCCAAATATTTACAAGGGGAAGACACCACCACCAGAGAGGAGGAGTACATATATGACGGATTTATGACTTGACGACTTCATAAGTATGCAAGCATACGCTCACATTCATTTTCCCTGGAAAAATAGAAAAATAAGGGGAATATTTACTACCCGTACTATTACTCCTACTATTTAACGCTTAGCTAACCACTGCCGTCGCCGCCGTCGCCACCACCACCACTACCACTGGTTGTCTGCTCTTGTCTTCAGTCTCCAAAAGTACCAGCATAGCGTCTCAGCTAGTGGCAATGCTATGAATGTTACGATTGGTGCTGGTGGAGGAAATTTAGGCCAAAATGGTCTTGAATCATTCAAGAAAATATCTGTGCGGATCAGCGGGGATACAGGAAGGAAAAGCTGTTACTTTATGGAATGTGCATACTTACAATACGCATTTACTGTACACACGTCCTTATACTGTGTGTGTACTCCCAACTCTCTTTGACGCTCTTTCGGAATGTAAAAGACATCATAAATACAGAGTTGGAGTAATACATTACGCTTGTTGGAACGCTTTTTATTATAGCATTTGAAATACAGTAAAAGTAAAAATGAGCAGCAGCAGAAGCGTACTGAATGTGCTTTAGCGTGTGTACTCATTTCAGTTTTACTGTGTAAAAGATTTTCTGGAATCTCCAGGACGTTTTTAGTAGTGTATATGGGTATATGTACCTAACATGCGGTACACCATTTTTTTATATGATATAAAACAAAATGTAAACTTGATTTCTTATAAAAAAAATATGTTCTTATCGCTCCGATTTACGATGTATGTATGTATTTGACATTGAACATGTTAAAAGGAGTCCGTTTTTTGAGAGTAAGAATAGTCCTGCCTGGAAGGACAGACAGCTTTATTTACAACGGAAAGCTTAATACTCAAACAAAAAAGATAATATAAAAACATAGTTTGAGCCAAGCATGAGCGACTTATGTATACGATGACTCGGAATCCTTCGCTTCTGATCACATCCCATTTCCTCCTTTTTTCTTTCCACTGGAAAATATCCTCTACGAAAGCGTCTGTTATGCGCTTTGCGAACACTCGCCCGTCGAGTACGTTTACTCAATCCAAGTTTACTTTAGTCACACATACGCACCCACAGTCACAGTCTCCCTTTCTTTGGTTGCTACTCCCCCCACCACTGGCTCTCTCTCGCTCTCCCTCTGTTTGTTATTGTTTTTCATCTTTCTACTTGATGCCTTTGTGTTTATTTTAGCCATTATTTATAAACGGTTAGACGTGAGCTGCATACCGATCACACCGTCACTCTCACATGTCTGATAAGACTTAGTGGTCAGGACGTGTGAGTAGGCAGGGACTTCCATTTCTGCTATTCACTCCAGAAGAACCCTTTGATTTTATATCTATTTATACACAATATAAACCCAGCAAACATCCATAATAATATGTAATCATAAACCTGCTCTGCGTCTCTGCGTTAGAGCTAGTAATACCATTTCTCCCTTTGCGTTCAGTCACTTTGCATAATATCATCCAGCTCAACACGCTATGCAGGCAGAGAGACTGACTCACAGAAATTCTAGGAAACTCCGAGGAAAACTCCAAGAGAAAAGATTCCTTTATCCATTCAGGGACTGTTGCCGTCACGCCGATGACGTTGTGTATAACCCCGTGCTAGTCAAATATAAAATCTTAAAAGTGAATCATCGACCCAGGAAGGGTTCTTCTCACAAGAGAAAACGCATTTTCTTAAAGAAATCATCCTATTCACCCACGACCACCACCGCCATGGCCAACATCAAGTTTCATTTACATGAGAAACGCATGGAACCGGCACACGCTTTCCATCTTCCTATATCGGCATTTCTTTATATGGCCAAAAACCCTTTTAAAAGTGAGCAACGACACGATGGAATAATACTGTGCAGTAATAAGTAAAATGCGTGCTATTTACGACAAAGTTCCATAATAACACAAAGAAGACAGCATAAAATAGACGGAGCCGAATAACAAACCGATATGTTTGTCTCTTTAGAAGAATGCCGGCAATGGCACACAATATTGTAGGATATTTTACTGCTTTGCTTCGTCTTTCTGTAGAATAATGGGGACAAGCTGGGCAAAGCACAACACAAATAGGCGTTATATATAATACACACACGTATGGTAGTACGGCAATATATTGGTATTAAAACTTTATGGGGAAAAGACGAATGCAAATATAGAAAGAAAGAAGAAACAGAAGCTTTATTCTAATTGAGCTTTCCAATAAATCTTCTCTCCTTTCAAGTCCGGAGACAAGTAGTTTTCTTGAGATGTACACTTTGCATACCAGTACCCGTACCGCCATCGCCACCACCACCACTGCCTTTTATAAAGCCAAAAGCAGCAAGTTTTGTTTGCCCCCTTTTCTACAGGGTCATTAATTACAAATTACTACACACTCAGCAAGAGAGAAAGGAAAATCTTCTTTGAAATCTTACTGGAGAGAGGGAGATCAATATATTACGGATGTATATGTGTACATGTGCGTGATTCCAGCCAGCATCAAGAGAGAGAAGACGATAAATTGATGCATATACCTATTTACCTTTTTAACAAAATATACACCGCTGTGGGCATCTATTATGAACAGCGCGCGGTTCCCTTACAAAGAATTGTTGTAACTTGTGTTTTTGCAGCATCACAGCATAACTCACCATATCCAACCTAACGCATGTAGTAGTTACGTGTATGTCTGATGCTGCTGGTGCAGTTTGGTTTTTAATGTTTATCCGCATGGTACAATGATGTTGTAGATGAACTGGAACCAGAATGAAAAAAGGAGTAAGAAAAAAAAAGTTTCAAGAGAGAAGTGAGATTAGTGTTGTAGAACGTATACACAAGCCTGGAGCAAAAGGAGAATGAGAAAGAGAGAAAGAGAGACTTTGATCCTCTTTACAATCTCTGTATAATATCATCTCTATCTATATTATCATCATCTTCAGATATCGTTTCATCTTCATCTTACCTTACGTACCTCTACTACCACCACTACAACAACATGTCTAATAGGAATGTGAGGGCTTGTTACGTTATCCAATTTTTACAAAGAAAGTTAAATCGGTGGTGGTGGTGATGGAAGTTGTGATGGTGGCTGCTTGGCATGTGAGAACTTAATAATAAAATCTTAGCATGACTCCTTATAAGGACCTTCGGATTATGAAGGAGCTGGTGGCATGGCACTCATGGCAGGATGCTTTTTTCTTACTATTGCCTTGTCAGAAATACGATGATGTTGGTTAGTAATTAGTTGATCATGTAAAGAAATATGACATGTTATTTAAGACTATAATGATGAAAGTCCCGCTTGCATAAAAAGCTTTTAATCTAATTCACCGTTTGACACGGTGTAAAGTTTAAGCTGGTTACCAAAGTTGGTTGAATGACGGGGACTGGGATACACAGTAGCCTGTAGCGGAGTATTAAACATGAAGACTGCTTAGCGTTATTCATCGTACACATCTTAAGATAAGAAGCGTTTAGTTAAGTAATGTTTATACACAGTAACGTCGTTGTTGTACTAAAAAATATCTACTCATTTTTTAAGTAGCGTCATATACCAAAGTGGATTTTAAACAAAAAAGTGTACTGCTTGAATATTAAGTAGACGGTTGAACTCTGCAGGGGCATTTTGTGGCATTAGTTTTTATCTCCTTTTTGTGCTGCTGGTATTATAATTAAAATTAATGATTATTGGTCAATTTATAAGTACGGATATATTACCCTGATAAAGTGCAGAGTGTAGCGGAGTTCTTTCCGTTTACACAGTGTAATAGGCAGTAACGATAATTATACGAGACGAGCTATTGAATTAAAATCATTTAGGGAAATTGTGTCCAGCTTATATAAACAACAGTCGGGCGGCGGGGCAAAACGTTACTACTCGTTAAACCATCCTGCACCATTCTCAATTTAAACTTTTTTCCTCGACAATTTTTCACTTGACTAATTTCGCTTAAACCGAAACTTAACGCTCTACCTACATATCACGCTTTTGCCCACTTTTTTGACTGCGCCATCATGTGCTCTCTTCTCCCAATTTAGAATCCTCCCGTGCAAAATTGCTGGAAATTTTTTAACTTGTCCCTAAAGGAAAGTCCAGATTCTTACTGCATGTTTTAACTTTCAGCTGTGAAGGCTGTATTTGAAGGAGCACCATAATAAACTCGGTATTTTGGTAAGACCATACCGAGTTCTACTATATACTCCGTGGCACATTGGACACGTAGAAGACATCATCAGCACTAGCTAGCACAACAAAAAAAGCAGAGGTTGTATTATGTTTTATGTATTCATAGCACAATCCATGCATTTAAAAAAGAGAAAAAAGTCATCATTCTATTCCCTGTAATCCCATAATGCTATTAAAAGCATGAAACAAGCCATTTCCATAATCATCACAGAAGAAGTGCTTCACACACACACACACATACACATGCATGTCTTCCCCCTGCATATAAAGTTCTTTACACAACTACGACGCAACTACGCGACATTCATTTACCATCTTCTCATTTTACTCTTAAAATGCATTCCCTTAAGTGCAGTCACTGTCAAAAGAGGCAAGTTGTGAATACATTTTATACACATACCACCGTGTACACTGTTGCTAGTAAAGTGTCTGAGATCATTTCTACGGGCATAACGGCACCAGACAGACTTTTACAGGATTCTTTCTTAATATAGATGCAAGAAAATTTACATAGATATTGTACACGTCGTTTCCTCGCTTATATACCCAAATAAGCTATTGGCAATCTGGTTTTATTATATAAAATGTAAGCTGTTTCCACCTTAATATAAGAATATTACGTCGACTGAAGAAGTTTCCTTTTTAGGAGAGGAGAAGAACCCAGGAAGTACAAGACTTTAGGCCACTTTTGTAGTAAAGGATATGTAACCTTTAAACTAATTTACTTTCCATATCATTACTACCATTGTGTGTGTGTGTGCCCTTTGTAATTTGATTTGCTTGGACAGTACAGTAGGAAAAGTTTTTGAGAAGCAACGCAGTAATTTTAAAGGGTGCACCCCTAATAAGAAAAGATTGTATTAATTTTGGAGACGTATTTTCTATTTTTCTTCTCTTACCTTTTACCTTTTTGCAAGGAAATGAAGCGATATGTAGTTTTGTGGGAATGGAATGATGTTCTCAAATGTTCTTCTGAAAGTAAGCTTTTAAAATAATTGAAACGGAAGTATCTGAGAAAATTGTGAACGCAGGAGGCTTCGTGACATCCCCAAACGTTGCTCTCACTCACTGACTGAACTCAAAATCGGTTACGAGTCTTTGACGTACGGATTCACTAAAGTCAAAAGTACAAGGAACAAAAGACTATAAAAGTATGCATGTTCAATTGTGTAAAGAAATAACTGCATTCTCTTACTTTAGACGCTTATAAAAATTTATAAGTCACATTCAAAGTAAGTTTTTCTAGTTAATAACTTTTTGGAAAAAAATATTAAAAGGAAAGTTTTACGTCGAGTGGCTATGCGACTCATTATTGTAATGCTTAATACGAAAACTTTAAAGGAAATGGACAAATATATTTAAGAAAATGAAATAACTTGCCAGCAAAAACACCTTAATAATTTTATGCAAAATTATACAACTAGAGTATGTGTATACCTAATTTTAAAAAACAAATGGACATGATGGTAAAATAAAATGTATACAATAAATCAGACATAAGAATAAGAGGTCTATGTAACTTTAGACCATTAGAATATAATATAAGTGAATGCTGAAATTCAATTGGGTTGATAAATAGTAAAGGGTGCTTTAGAGGAGTTTTCCTTACATGGATATTTATGTGCATAAAGCACTCATCGTCATGCATAAAGTATCCGTCTTGAATCGGGAGAAATTTTTGGTAGCTACCATTTTTTGACTTGTAACTGTTACTTTTCTTCAGTTTCCAAACTTGCTTTATCCCTATCTTTTATGTCTCTTCATCAAATATTTGTTGTACGGGTAAATTAGATGTGAACTAATAGAGAAACAATGTACTGCTTATTGGAAACCAAAAACCATTTAGCGTTGGCAGTTCTCTTATTTAATGTATTTAAAGTAGGGTAATTTGACCATTGAAAACTGGATAAGGTATGTAGTGTAGTTGTGAATTCAAAAAACATATAGCATCCATCTGAACACTGTAGTTATTGGTCTCAAGACAAGACATCATCATGTTCCGTTTCATCGGTCCACTTTTCTTATTTTCTTGAGTGTTGATTGAACTACCTACAACGGTATGCTATATGCAATCTTTTTACATCAACGCATGAGCTCATCCATAATATCACCATTTTCAACAATACCCAATAGAATTATGATCGATGGTCCTTCCATTGCAATAACAATAAAACCAGTATGTACCATGTGGTGTCGGAATCAATTTTTGTGGTAGTTTTTAACATGAGCATAAAAGTACTGTAGCTGTAAAAATATTACAAAATCTTGGAATATTCTTCTCCTTACGATATTACATTATACGCAGTATGCAGTATTTCTAGCAAGTATGCATGTCAAACTGGAGCGGAGACTTCATGGTTTTCTTTAACGCAATATTGCCTTAAATTTCATACGATTTCATATTGATGATATTCTCATACGATTTATACGCGACCGAGGCGAAAAACGAATAAAACATGTTATAGGTAAAACGTGGGTGATGACATAAAAGTCAAAGTCGACATATTTTTTATATATATAATTTTGCAAACTGTTTAAACTCTACACCCAACACAGTGTTAAGAAGAATAACGATGAGAGATTGTATCCGTCAGAAAATCTTTTCAGAACGCTAACTAGCACGAACGAACGGGACTGGATATATGCGCGTGTGAACTCCAATTCATTTCATTCCCTCCTGTCCTCATTGTGTTCCTACTGAACATATTCAGGAACCAAAGTGCATATATAGAAAAGAAAAATACATTTACCTACATACGCATAACAACAACTATTGCCTCAACATCCTCGTCATATAAGAACCCTACATTTTCTTGTGAAATGTTAAACTTCCCTCAGCTACACTACCCCCATTTCGCATACAGAGGGGGAAAAAACTTTGCAATAACCATCATCATCATTCCACACGTAATGTTGCGAAGTCAATAGCCGGGAAGGCAAAATCACCCGCCGCATTTTATATTCCGTTTTATACTCCTTTTCTTTTCAAGAAACACGTGAATCCGTACGATTTTTTATTTCGAAACGCAAAATGTGCAAAGCAGATTTCGTTTTCATCTTGAACTGTCGTCTTCTCCGTCCTGTCCTTACATTTTTTTCGCCGCTTACTAGACGGAGTGGTAAAAACCAGGAGCACTAAACGTAAGTATACTTTTTTGTTTTTAAAGTGAACCAAAGGAATTGTATTTGCAGGCTTTTATTTTTTTCCTTCTGATTTGGAACGAAGAAACTTTCTGCATTACTTTCTACGATCCC